>WNWK01019269.1:0-38147 GCA_009830355.1 Cherax destructor
AAGTATTTCTAGCTATTTTAAAAGATTTATCAATTACGTTTCTTGGGTATTTTATATCATTAGCTATTTCATAAATTTTAGAGATTTCTTCATCTATGAACTCTGGACTACAAATACGTAAAGCTCTCAAAAACATTGAAGAAAAACCGACACTTTAACTCTATCTTGATGTGAAGAGTAATAGTGTACATAGGAACAATTATTTGTAGGTTTTCTGTAAATTTTAAATTTAAAATCAATGTTACCCTTAATAATAAAAACATCTAGGAAGGGCAATGAGTTATTTACTTCAAATTCAACAGTAAAATTTATAGAATAAGCTAAGCTATTTAATTGCACAAAGATTTGTTAAGTCTTATGATTCACTTTTGAATAATAAAAAATTGCGCCTTACTAAAGCAGATAAAATAAATGCAATAGTAATTATGAAAGAAACCGATTACCAAGATAAAATGAATAACCTCCTAGATGATTTTGAAACCTATTCTAAACTTAGAAAGAATCCCTTAGAAACTGTTAACAGCAATTTCAATAAAACAATAAAACATCTATTGAAGGGCAAAGATGAATTAATTAAAAAATTTACTTCCACTAATCCATCTTTAACCTATATGTATGGATTAATAAAAACACACAAACCTGGTAATCCTGTTAGACCAATTATTAGCTCCATAGGTTCAGTTTCTTATAAACTTTCTAAATGGCTTGTTGATACTTTGAGCCCAATTGTTGGAAAAATTTCAAATTTTAATGTTAAAAACAACTTAGATTTAGTTGATAAATTAAGCACCTTGACTGATTTAAATTATTTCAATATGGTTAGTTTTGATGTTACCTCCTTGTTTACAAAAGTTCCAGTTGTTCATTTACTAAGTTTCTTATCTGAAGAACTGGTTAATTACGATTTACCATTGTCAGTTCCTACTATCATTAAACTTATTAAACTTTGTATTGTTGATGCAAAATTTGTATTTAATGATGAGTTTTACACTCAGAAGTTTGGTATGGCAATGGGAAATCCTCTTTCACCGAGTCTTTTGCTTTCGTAGGGAGTGATTTTCGTGTGCAAGTTTGGTACTAATCCCTCGAGAATTTTCCATGTGTATATAATAATGTATCTCTATCGCCTGCGTTCTAGAGAGTACATGTTTAGGAACTTCAAGCGTTCCCAGTAATTGAGGTGGTTTATTGCAGTTATGCGTGCCGTGAAGGTTCTCTGCACATTTTCAAGGTCAGCAATTTCACCCGCCTTGAAAGGTGCAGTTAGTGTGCAGCAATATTCCAGCCTAGATAGAACAAGCGATCTGTAAAGTGTCAACATGGGCTTGGCATCCCTGGTTTTGAAGGTTCTCATTATCCATCCTGTCATTTTTCTAGCAGATGCAATTGCTACGGTGTTATGGTCCTTGAAGGTGAGATCCTCTGACATGATCACTCCCAGGTCTTTGACATTAGTTTTTCGCTCTATTGTGTGGTTGGAATTTGTTTTGTACTCCGATGAGATTTTAATTTCTTCACGTTTTCCGTATCTGAGTAATTGAAATTTCTCATCATTGAACTTCATATTATTTTCTGCAGCCCATTTAAAGATTTGGTTTATGTCTGCTTGGGATTGTTTGCAGGAATATCGCATTTTGATTGTTTTATGAGTACCAAGTACCAAAACGACCTTTCGTAGTGCCATTAATTATGGGGTTCCTGCCAAATGTAATTTTCAGTAAATATTTTTTTTCAGTTTTTTGGGATATCTTATTGAAACTTACAGAAAACAAGGAGAGTGAACACTTCTTCTCGTACACCAAAAAATGAAAGAAATCGGACGAGAGGAAAAAATGGAGGTCCAAATTGATTATGCCTCCCCTTATGTCTCTCCTACAAGCACATTTGTGTTCACTGACTCTGGTACATTGATGGCGCTACTTAATTAAGGTTGTCTTGTAGTTTCTCGATATCTATACATCTTGGTGTGATGTTCTTTCAAATGTTGCTTGCGAGTGCTGCACTAATTATGTTGGCTTATGCCATGCCACATTTCTGCCTGAAAATGAACATTTGAAAGGCTCAGTTGCATGGGTCACAGTTGCATGGGTCACAGTTGCATGGGTCACAGTTGCATGGGTCACAGTTGCATGGGTCACAGTTGCATGGTCACAGTTGCATGGGTACGTTGCATGGGTCACTTGCATGGGTCACAGTTCATTAACGTCAACAGTTACTTTAGGCATGCTACGTCAGACTGTCCGTCACTTTGTGGGGTAAGAGTTCAATAGCTTGTGTGATGGGGACTTGTGTAAAAGAGACGTGACATCCAGGTTTGCTAACCTGTGTCAATAAGTTAATGTCCTTATCTTGGTTAAATTGCCTGAGATGCATTTCCTATTCACAAAATGATGGGTCTGCACGAGATATTTGCTAGCGCACTCAGCTCACACACTGAGGTCCCGGGATCGAATCCCCAGTACGGCTGGAAAACATTTGTATGTGTTTCCATAACCTGCTGTCCATGTTCACCCATCAGTAAAATGGGTACCTGGGTGTTAGTCGACTGGTGTGGGTCGCATCCTGGGACAAAATTGACCTAATTTGCCCGAAATGCTCAGCATAATAAGCGGCTTCTATATAATAGTATGTCATTGATGTCAGCTAGGACTGTATACCTTGTACATGTAGAAATAAAGATATTATTATTATTATTATAATTAACCAGAGTTACTGGTTTTATTTAATGATAATAAATTAATTTGATAGGTCAAGCTTTGTGTGATTGTGGTTTGAAGTGAATGGGCATCGAGGGAAGTGCAGTGTGTGACCTTCTGTACCTGAAGTCCCACCTAGCTCTGAGGTGCAACTCACTTTAACATAAGAATGGAGAATCACTGCAGAAGGCCTACTGGCACATACAAGGCAGGTCCTTATCAAAACCACCCCTTCCCAAAGCCACCTAAGAATTTACTCCCTACCCACGACACCATTCAAACCCAGCCCCTCCCACTCATATATTTGTCCAATGTCTTCTTAAAGCTACCCAGGTTCCTAGCCTCGATTACTCTACCCGGAAGATTTTCCGTTCACTTTTAATCGTACTCATTTCTTTCTACAATTTATACAACTTAACGTTATTTCTGGTTCTTCTTTTTCCTTCCGTTATTCCTGGTACTCTCCGTCTCCGGGTCTTTTCAGATGGTGACCCTGGCCCGGGTTGTGTTCCGACGGCGTCTTGGTGCCCCAGTGGCGTGTCTTTGGGTCTGGCGGGTCTTTGGGTTCACCCGGGCGGAATCTTTGGTGTTACCCGGGGCGGTGTCTTTGGTGTCACCCGGGGTGTCGCACCGGGCGGTGTCTTTGGTGTTACCCGGGCGGCGTCTTTGGTGTCATCCCAGAAATCCATGGCGAATGAGATTAAACTCCGGAGCGTCATCTTTGTGACCAGTGACGTACTCTGCATGTCACCAGTGACGTCACTACTGCGTGACCAGTGACGTCACTACTGCATACCAGTGACGTCACTACTGCATGACCAGTGACTAATGTTTAGCAATGAGAACAATTAAGGGCCATAAACACAACAGGAGAATACTTCTCAACTTTATTAATGATAAAATATATAATCGTAGTAATATTGAGGAAACAAACTCAAATACCACTTTGAGTACAGACAACACATCCTACATTTATTCATCTTCAACAATGCTAAAAAAAAAAAACTTGAAAAATAAAGAAAAACATTACGAATTGCGATTTGACCTTGAATACAGGTAACATGTCAATGAATCTGATCTTACATTTCTTTGCCTTCAATCCTGCAAAATCATCTATCACATCAAAATCAATGATTTTCCCTGTATAGGCCTATTTGTACTCTGTAATCATATAAAAGGCTATATAGAAACAAAGGATTTTTCTCTTGTCTTTGTGCATTAATATCACCTTCTATAGAGGCTCTATGGTGTCACCCCCTAAATAGTGTCACCCGGGGCGGCCCGCCTCCCCAAACGACGCCACTGGTGACCCGGCCTTGGCTCCTTGTCGTGGGAGTATCTGAGACCTGTCTCCCATGGGAGAAGGTACAAGTACCTCTTCATCTTCTGGGATCAACCGTCCCCAGGCCTAGCCCCATTCCCCGCCCTCAAGGGGCTCGTAGGGAGAAGCTAGGCCTCTGGTCTGCCATCTTCCCTGCCCCAGGGGATCTCGTGGGAATGGCAGTCTCTTCCTGTCCTGGTTCTTACCTAGCCCAAATTACATGCATGTAATAATTCAGGTTAATACCTGTACATCTTATGCAAGTAATTTCTCACAATTATTATTATTATTATTTATTATTATTATTTGTAAGGCAACTTCTTATTATGTCTATACGTATTAATTGCATAATACCACAATACACTACATATTGCACTGCACTACATTATATCACATACCATATTATATACAGCATTACATCACAATGCACTTTGCATTATGTAACAATACATACCATTCTTACCTATAGGGTGAGAGAGTGCAAAACGAGAGCAGATGAAAGAGTGGGAGAGGCTCTGTCAAGAAATTTTGCTGAAAACAAGAAAAAAATTTGGAGCGAGATAAACAAGGTAAGAAAGCCTAGGGAACGAATGGATTTGTCAGTTAAAAACAGAGTAGGGGAGTTAGTAGATGGGGAGCTGGAGGTATTGGGTAGATGGCGAGAATATTTTGAAGAACTTTTAAATGTCGATGAAAAAAGGGAGGCGGTAATTTCATGCACTGTCCAGGGAGGTACAACATCGTTTAGGAGTGAAGAAGAGCAGGATGTGAGTGTGGGGGAGGTGCGTGAGGCATTACGTAGAATGAAAGGGGGTAAAGCAGCTGGAACTGACGGAATCATGACAGAAATGTTAAAAGCAGGGAGGATATAGTGCTGGAGTGGTTGGTATTTTTGTTTAATAAATAAATGTATAAAAGAGGGGAAGGTACCTAGGGATTGGCAGAGATCATGTATAGTTCCTTTATATAAAGGGAAGGGGGATAAAAGATAGTGTAAGAATTATAGGGGAATAAGTTTACTGAGAATACCAGGTAAAGTGTATGGTAGGGTTGTTATTGAAAGAATTAGAGGTAAGACAGAGAGTAGGATTGCAGATGAGCAAGGAGGCTTTAGAGTGGGTAGGAGATGGGTAGATCAAGTGTTTACATTGAAGTATATATCTGAACAGTATTTAGATAAAGGAAATGAGGTTTTCATTGCATTTATGGATTTAGAAAAGGCATAGGGGATAGGGGAGCAATATGGCAAATGTTACAAGTGTATGGAATAGGTAGTAAGTTACTGAATGCTGTAAAGAGCTTTTATGAGGATAGTGAGGCTTAGGTTAGGGTGTGTAGGAGAGAGGGAGATTACTTCCTGGTAAAAGTAGGTCTTAGACAGGGATGTGTAATGTCACCATGGTTGTTTAATATATTTATAGATGGGGTTGTAAAAGAAGTAAATGCTAGGGTGTTGGGGAGAGGGGTGGGATTAAATTATGGGGAATTAAATGCAAAATGGGAGTTGACACAGTTACTTTTTGCTGATGATACTGTGCTTATGGGAGATTCTAAAGAAAAGTTGCAGAGGTTAGTGGACGAGTTTGGGAGGGTGTGTAAAGGTAGAAAGTTGAAAGTGAACATAGATAAGAGTAAGGTGATGAGGGTATCAAATGATTTAAATAAAGAAAAATTGGATATCACATTGGAGAGAGGGATTATGGAAGAAGTAAATGTTTTCAGATATTTGGGGTTGACGTGTCAGCGGATGGGTTTATGAAGGATGAGGTTAACCATAGGTTGATGAAGGAAAAAAGGTAGTGGTGCGTTGAGGTATCCATGGAGGCAAAGAATGGAATGTACGAAAGTATGATGTACCAACACTCTTATATGAGTGTGAAGCATGGGTTGCAAATGCTGCAGCGAGGAGGAGGCTGGAGGCAGTGGAGATGTCCTGTCTAAGGACAATGTGTGGTGTAAATATTATGCAGAAAATTCGGAGAGTGGAAATTAGGAGGAGGTGTGAAGATTTAAAAGTATTTGTCAGAGGGCTGAAGAGGGATTGTTGAAGGTGGTTTGGTCATTTAGAGAGGATGGTTCAAAGTAGAATGACTTGGAGAGCGTATAAATCTGTGGGGAAGGAAGGCGAGTAGGGGTCGTCCTCGAAAGGTTGGAGGGAGGGGAAAAAGGGAGGTTTTGTGGGCAGGAGCTTGGACTTAGCAAGCATGTGTGAGCGTGTTAGATATGAGTGAATGGAGACGAAGGGTTTTTTGGGGAAATGACGAACTGTTGGAGTGTAGCAGGGTAATATTTTGTGAAGGGATTCAGGAAACCAGTTAATTATTTAGTTGGACTTGAGTCCTGAAATGGAAGTACAATGCCTGCACTTTAAAAGAGGGGTCTGGGATAGTGACAGTTGGGAGGCTATTCTCAGCTGTCGTATCTGAAGCTCCTCTGCAAATACAGTGATTATGTATGAATGAGGTGAATGTGTTGAATGATGATGAAAGTATTTTCTTCTTGGGATTTTCTTTCTTTTGGGTCACCCTGCCTAGGTGAGAGACGGCCAAAACTTGTTGAAAAAAAAAAAAAAATATATATATATATATATATATACACATCCCCAAAGCAGCTCGCCATCAAGCTGCCAGCAAATTCCTGACCTCTTGAAAAAGTCAACGATGCTCCTGCAAACAACGGATCCTTGCACAACCTACTGCTTTTTGGCAATGCCTGTTTGGCTGTCCCACCAAGGAGGGACAAGTCACTAGCTACATCTGTTATCAGGGCAATAAATGCATTTCCTAGAGATGACAACCTTGTCCGTCTCCTCCAGGGCGTCAAACACCCGCCAGGCAAATGTCAACAACAGGACACCTGACGCCTCAAAAATCAGGGCCCAAATTAGCAGAAAAATAGAAGGGTAATACTATCGGAGCACTGAGGCTTATAACCAGTGAGGATACCATCGCTCCTAAGGATATCATTACAGCACAAGCCCTGAAGGACAAACATCACCCAGGGCTCCCAGTACCAACATTGGCCCCCTTGACATTGCAGTAGGTGCAGAACATTTAACCTTCGGGACGCCGATGTGTATAAAGCTGCTATGTCATTCCACAGGGCTCAGCAGGAGGTTTCACTGGTTTAAGGCCACAACACCTAAAACAAATGCTCAATCCAGGTCTTGGTGAGGTCTCTGAGAGATTGTTGTTTGAACTCCCAAATTTTCCAATGGGTGCCTGGCTGGTAGTGTCCCAGAGGCCATTAGACCCCTTTTCTTTGGTGCCTCACTGTGTGCCCTCCGGAAAAAGGATGGAGGAATCAGACCCATTGCAGTGAGCAACACCCTTCGCGCCTAGTTGCCAAGGCTGCAGTACGTATGGTGAGTCAAGTGCCTCAATGTTGAAACCAACTCAGCTCGGTTTTGGTGTTCCAACAAGGCTGGAAAGCAGCTGCCCATACACAGTATACATCAACAACATGTCCAATGAAAAAGCCTTAATCAAATTGGACTTTGCCAATGCTTTCAACTCAGTCAGAAGGGATGCTGCTCTCCAAGCAGTTTCTAGGCACTTTGCTTCCCTCTATCCCTTCATAGAATCGTGTTATAGTGTGGCTTCTAAACTTTGTTTGGGGACCATGAAATTGACTCGTGTGAGGGTGTGCAACAGGGGACCCTCTTGCCCCCTTTCTATTCTGTCTAGTCATTAAGGATGTCAGAAACATTGTCCAGTGAGCTCAATATCTGGTTCTTGGATGATGGCACCTAGCTGGCACTCACAATCTCTCTAGGAGACATCAGGAAAATTAAAGATATGGTAGAGAGCCTGGGCTATCTTTAAACCCCACCAAATGTGAGATAGTTTCCACCAATCCACAGATGATCCAGGACATTAGGAGGCTGTTTTACCAGGGGCATGAGCCATTGATCCAGCCAACAGCACTCTCCTTGGTGCTCCTCTTGGGCCCAATGCCATCGATCTGGTCCTGGAAAAAAATCTCAGGACCTCAGGACGATGGAAGGTAGGATGAAAGACATCGATACATGATGCCTTCTACCTACTCACCAGGTGCCTGTCAATCCCAAAACTTACATACTTCCTGAGATGCTCCCAGTCTTCAGCATCCCGAAACTCAAGGAATATGACTCTCTCCTCAAGACCATGCTAAGAGTGTATTGAATCTTTCCCTCGAAGATGGACAGTGGTTGCAAGCCTCACTTCAGTCAGATTTGGGGGCTGGGAGTACGAAATCCTCCCAGATTGCCCTACCAGCTTTCCTATCCTCTTCCATAGCATCAAAGAGCTAATAAAACAAATTCTTCCAGACAACCTCAGTGATTCAGCAGGAATACAGGACCCTTGCTACACCAGTGCCATCATGAATGGGAGACTCTTGCTGCTCCAACACCAAAACCTAGTGAAGAACTGGCCTACAAACAGTCAAGCTGGGACGGCCCCATCGCTGAAAAGATCTTGCCAATATGCTTAGGGCCGTAACATCAGACGGGAGACTGCCCGTCTCCTAGCTGTGAGTGCACTTCCTCTGGGGACTTCCTCCAAACAGTTCCCATTTCGGCCCCTGGGAACACGCCTCGACCTAAGACCCTTCGTATTGCAGTGGCTCTGCCTTTGCTGCCCCTATTCACACGGAATATACGTGTATTTGCAGCGATGCACAAGCGACCAATATGGTCTACATGGTCTTAACTGTTCAAAACCAAGGGTTGGCATAAGACACAATGAGGTCAACGACATCATAAAGATAACCCTTGCTACAGCTGGATGCCCAGCCGAGAGAGAGCCTCGATCACTAGCAGCCAACAACGCCCACAACCCAAACAAACTGCCCCGGCGGGATCACCATCTATCCTTGGAAGAATGGCAAGCACTTAGCATGGGATTATACCTGTGTGTCGACACTGGCTGCACCTACCCTCCATCACAGTGTTGGGCAACAGGGAGGAGCTGCTGACCACAGAAGAGGAGTAAAAGATCGGCAAAGTACAGGGACATAAGCCAACAGTATCAATTTGTCCCAGTGGGATCAGAGACCTTGGGAGCATGGGGAAAAAATGCAACACGTTTCCTTAAAGAACTGGGTTCCAGACTCATCGACACCACCAGGGACCCAGGGCAGCCACGTTCATGTTCCAGCGTCTCAGCGTGGCCATCGAGAGGAAGCATGCTGCATACTTGGCTCGCGTCCGGCCGAGGAGCTGGAGAAGATTCATAATCTTTGATATATTGTACCATTTTATTCATGTTCATGTTTTCCATTGATGTATTCTGTCTATTAATAAAGCATTCCATCATCATATATAGGGGTGGTAGGAGAAGAAAATATTAAAACAGCTCCGGGAGAACCTCGAGTTTTCCCTGAGGTACGTTATTGTCTTCTCTGAGGATGAGGTCCCCAATAAAGTTCCAAAGGTGGTACCTTATTAGATATATATATATATATATATATATATATATATATATATATATATATATATATATATATATATATATATAATATAATATATATATATATATATATATATATTATAATATGATGGGTCCACCGTATGGCCTCTGGAGAAGTGGATAAAAAGGCTTCAGGAAGAATATTTAGATTTTTTCTGAAGCCTTTGAATATTCCACTTCCCCATCCACCCCATCTTTTGAATATATATAAATTTATTTCAAGACAAAACACATTGACAAGAATACAATAGGAGTAAAACAACATAGATAACAACTCATAGCTACATGTCAAATACTTCGTCCAGCTCCCAGGCAGTGGGCGCGTGTCCAGAATGCTGCAGGCATTCTTGTCCACTCCTGGAGGTGCGCGTGGTCGGTTCTATGAGTTCACTCTCTTGAAAAAGAAGCTGGTCGCCCGTGTCCTTGGTTTCTATGATGAGTTTTCACCCAGCTCTTTGAGGAAACTTAGCAACTTGCCCCATGCTCCTGGGTCTCCGCCTATGGGATGAGTTCATAGCAGGGGAAGGCTATTGAAGGTTCATGTGGCTGCAGTCACTTCGTGGAGTCACAGGTTATGGATAGTATATATATATATATATATATATATATATATATATATATATATATATATATATATATATATATATGAGAGAGAGAGAGAGAGAGAGAGAGAGAAGAGAGATGAATAAAGCTTCAAATAAGAATATCTGGATTTCTTCCTTAACCATTTGAATATTCCACTTCCCTACCACCCAATCTTTTCATTCTTTTTTTTTTTAAATAGGTATATTTTATTACATAATATAGTACAAAATATTTAAGAGATACATTGTTGATATAAAGATGGCATATACAGTACACAAGGTGTGAGGTCTAGTACATATTGTATTATATCACATACCATATTATACAGAGCATTACATCACATTGCACTTTGTATGATGTAACAATACATAGCATTCTTACCTATAGGGTACACGGTTCTTAGTCATACTGAATTCCAAGTTCACTAATATAAATACAAGGTACTACGAGAGAGCACTTCGTAGAAGGATTACTAGTGATGCACCATCGTTAAAGTGGCCGGGATGAAATGTCGATATTCTCGGCAGAAGAGGATAAAACCGTCTTCATTTTCAGCTCTTCCCTCTGAGTAGTTACTGAACGATGCCACTGAGGATACTCGAAGTATTCAATTTCAAATTCAAATTTTATTTCTTTGCAAGTTTACATTGAGATTATATAACTATAATAATGAGTTGATTGATCCTGGAGTCCTGAAGACGCCCTCATAAATGCTTTAAATTAAAATTTTAATGTATTTTTCTTGGTCCTCTGGCGGAGTCCTGAAGACCCGTTATATTTTATTTTAAAGCTAATCTTATCTGTAAATGTTGAGGGTCCACTCGGCGAGTCCTGAAGACGCGTTATATTTTATTTTAAAGCTAATCTTATCTGTAAATGTTGGGGTCCACTCGGCGGAGTCCTGAAGACCGTTATATTTTATTTTAAAGCTAATCTTATCTGTAAATGTTGGGGTCCACTCGGGGTGTCCTGAAGACCCGTTATATTTTATTTTAAAGCTAATCTTATCTGTCAATGTTGGGGTCCACTCGGGAGTCCTGAAGACCCGTTATATTTTATTTAAAGCTAATCTTATCTGTAAATGTTGGGGTCCACTCGGCGGAGTCCTGAAGACCCGTTATATTTTATTTTAAAGCTAATCTTATCTGTAAATGTTGGGGTCCACTCGGCGGAGTCCTGAAGACCCGTTATATTTTATTTTAAAGCTAATCTTATCTGTAAATGTTGGGGTCCACTCGGCGGAGTCCTGAAGATCTCTTCATCTGTTTTTTTTTATTCTTTGTCCTTTTGATGGCGTCCTCAGGAACCTCAACTTTTTCCCCTCCATAGAGCACTTGTGTCATACATTTTAGCTTGTGCCTCAGTGGGTGTTGATACTTCATGAATTACCAGAGCCGAAGAAAAGTGGATTAGTCCTCCTGGGGATACCACTATAAAATAAAAGAGCCTGGATGTCTACCTCTTGGTGGTTTGGAAAAGACATCGCAAATGGTAATAACTTTGGTAGTGTTCCAAAGACACTAAGATATATATATGTATATGGGTCCCACAATTTGCACCAGAGGTAGACCCCATCCTATATATATATATATATATATATATATATATATAGTAGAATAATATATATATATAGAGAGAGAGAGAGAGAGAGAGAGAGAGAGAGAGAGAGAGAGAGAGAGAGAGAGAGAGAGAGAGAGAGAGAGAGAGAGAGAGAGACAGACAGACAGACAGACAGACAGACAGACAGACAGACAGAGACAAACAGACAGACAGACAGAGACAAACAGACAGGCAGAGAGAGACAGAGATGGATAAAAATTCTTCAAAGAAGAATATTTGGATTTCTTCCTGAAGCCATTTGAATATTCCACTTCCCCTACCACCCCATCTTTTCATTCTTTTTTTTTACTAATAGGTATAGTATTTTATAACATAATATGATACAAATGATTTAAGAGATACATTGTTGATATAAAGATGGGATATACAGTACACGAGGTGTGAGGTCTAGTACATATAGTATTATATCACATACCATTCACATACAACCCGCACATATAAAAAGAGAGAGCTTAGACGACGTTTCGGTCCGACTTGGACCATTTACAAAGTCACACTAACACACAGGACAGGAAGAAGGGGTATTTATAGGCAGGCAGACAGGGGAGGGCACAAGAAAGTGGTGGAGGGGTAATAATGGAGGTAGTAGTGGTAGTAGTAGTAGTTAAGTCAGTCATATTCCAGGAAAGGAGCACTGCAATGAAGCTGGCGCCCCGCATAGGGTAAGGACAAGAACACAGAGGGGGAAAATGAGAATAAAATAAAATGAAGGACAAATACAAGGCAAAAGAAAAGAAAGAAAACCCAGAGGAGAAAGGAGAAAGAGGAGAAGGGGGAAGAGATAGAAGGGGAAGGAATCAGGTTAAGTCACGGGTGTTCTGAAGTTTGGAGCATTTAACAATGTAATGGGAGAGGAAAGCATCTACAGAGACAAAGCCAGGGCTAAGATTCATACAGGGAAAGTTGTGTATAAGGGAGGATTCAACCAGACGGCGACTGTGAAAGTTGGACGTATGGTAGACAGTTTTAGCAAAAGATCAATCAATAGGATGACTGTGATCTCTGACATGACAGAAAAGAACATTATTAGTGTCACCAAGCCTGACACTATTTTTGTGCTCCCTAAGTCTGTCAGAAAGAGATCGGCCAGTTTCTCCAAAGTACTGAAGAGGACATGAGGAGCAAGAAATAGAGTAGACACCAGGAGCATCTATAGAGGGAGGAGAGGTGTGAACTAGATTAGTGCGAAGAGTGTTAGTCTGGCGAAAGGTAAGTTTGATGTCTAAGGAACGGAGAGAGTTGTTGAGATTAGAGAGACCAGAGATGTAGGGAAGCCAGAGGACAGGAGAGTTCCCAGGAGTAGAGGGTTTAGGAGAGAAGAATGTCCGTTTGGCTCGAGAGAAAGCAGAGTCTATGACGACATTACACAACTCATCACTCACGCCAATATAGATACACTCTCACACAAAACACAAAATGAAGTCGACAGGATTGCCATCTGGGAACAAAACTGGAGGATCAAATCCAATGCAGCAAAATCCAACATTACATATTTTAACTATAGGAAACGTGATTCTCCATTACCTGTCGAGCTCAGAACAGCTGACACCCGCACCTACATCCCCATCACACAATCTGTCACAGTCCTTGGCATTAATCTTGACTACCTCCTTTGCTTAAACAGACACATTCACTCAAAGCATGCAGTAGCTAGCAAGGCCCTTGTGGGCCTCTACAAGCTGCAACATGCCTCCCAACGCACCAAACTACACCTCTACAAATCCCTAATACGTCCGGTGATAACTTACTCTCCTCTAGCCCTCTCTCTTGCAGCCAAAACAAACTTACTTAAACTGCAGCGTGTCCAGAACAAGGCTCTGCGCTGGGTGCTTGATGTCAGATGGGAAGAATTCGCCACAAGCGAGTCTCTCCATGCCCAGTTAGACATCCCTGCGCTGAATCTGTACTGGAAGACTCTCAGTGACAGACAGATAGACAAACTTGAGACACGACATGACTACTGGACCTCTCTCCTTGACGAAGACATTCGTAGACCCACAAACCAACACAACCTTTTCTATTCCTTGTATGAACCTGCTCCCAACCCTATTTACAAATAACCTTGATCTATGTCAGTACCTGGCTTTCGCCTGACCATTGCCTTAGTGCTGGGTTAAACCGGCTACTACCTCTCTGGCTAATCTTTGCTGTCCGTCCTCGTTCACCCCCTGTCTCACCGAGCCCGCATTCCTGTTACAAGCTGTCCCTCGCCTTAGCTGCTGGGTTAAGCCCTGGCTCTATTTCTACGACTAAGACTCCTCTCCAGCGCTACTCTTCGTCTGTACCGTCTTCTCTGCTCATCCCATTGGGATCTTACCTGAACTTATTCATTCATTCATTCCTTTGTGTTAGTGTGACTTTGTAAATGGTCCAAGTCGGACCGAAACGTCGTCGTAAGCTCCTCTCTTTTTTATATGTGCGGTTGTGTGTGTATTATTCCAGTCACGGTATTGTGCCTTTTTTTGTTATCACATACCATATTATACAGAGCATTACATCACATTGCACTTTGCATGATGTAACAATACATAGCATTCTTACCTATAGGGTACACGGTTCTTAGTCATACTGAATTCCAAGTTCACTAATATAAATACAAGGTACTACGAGAGAGCACTTCGTAGAAGGATTACTAGTGATGCACCCATCGTTAAAGTGGCCGGGGATGAAATGTCGATATTCTCGGCAGAAGAGGATAAAACCGTCTTCATTTTCAGCTCTTCCCTCTGAGTAGTTACTGAACGATGCCACTGAGGATACTCGAAGTATTCAATTTCAAATTCAAATTTTATTTCTTTGCAAGTTTACATTGAGATTATATAACTATAATAATGAGTTGATTGATCCTGGAGTCACTTTAAAGACGCCTCTCGCATAAATGCTTTAAATTTAAAATTTTAATGTAATTTTCTTGGGGTCCTCTCGGCGGAGTCCTGAAGACCCGTTATATTTTATTTTAAAGCTAATCTTATCTGTAAATGTTGGGGTCCACTCGGCGGAGTCCTGAGACCGTTATATTTTATTTTAAAGCTAATCTTATCTGTAAATGTTGGGGTCCACTCGGCGGAGTCCTGAAGACCCGTTATATTTTATTTTAAAGCTAATCTTATCTGTAAATGTTGGGGTCCACTCGGCGGAGTCCTGAAGATCTCTTCATCTGTTTTTTTTTTATTATTCTTTGTCCTTTTGATGGCGTCCTCAGGAACCTCAACTTTTTCCCCTCCATAGAGCACTTGTGTCATACATTTTTTTTTTAGCTTGTGCCTCAGTGGGTGTTGATACTTCATGAATTACCAGAGCCGAAGAAAAAGTGGATTAGTCCTCCTGGGGATACCACTATAAAATAAAAAGAGCCTGGATGTCTACCTCTTGGTGGTTTGGAAAAGACATCGCAAATGGTGATAACTTTGGTAGTGTTCCAAAGACACTAAGATATATATATGTATATGGGTCCCACAATTTGCACCAGAGGTAGACCCCATCCTATATACCTGGAGTATACCTGGAGAGAGTTCCAGGGGTCAACGCCCCTGTGGCCCGGTCTGTGACTAGGCCTCATGTTGGATCAGAGCCTGATCAACCAGGCTGTTACTGCTGGCCGCATGCAGTTTAACGTACGAACCACCATGGCTGGTCAGGTATCGACTTTAGGTGCCTGTCCAGTGCCTGCTTGAAGTCAGCCAGGGGTTTGTTGGTAATCCCCCTGATGTATGCTGGGAGGCAGCTGAACAGTCTTGGGGCCCCTGACACGCACTTATGCGTGCCGTGAAAGTTCTCTGCACATTTTCTAGGTCAGCAATTTCACCTGCCTTGAAAGGTGCAGTTAGTGTGCAGCAATATTCCAGCCTAGATAGAACAAGCGACCTGAAAAGTGTCAACATAGGCTTGGCATCCTTGGTTTTGAAGGTTCTCATTATCCATCCTGTCATTTTTCTAGCAGATACGATTGCTACGGTGTTATGGTCCTTGAAGGTGAGATCCTCTGATATGATCACTCCCAGGTCTTTGATATAAGTTTTTCGCTCTATTGTGTGGTTGGAATTTGTTTTGTACTCCGATGAGATTTTAAATTTCCTCACGGTTTCCGTATCTGAGTAATTGAAATTTCTCATCATTGAACTTCATATTGTTTTCTGCAGCCCATTTAAAGATTTGGTTTATGTCTGCTTGGAGTCTTGCAGTGTCTTCAACGGTGGACACTGTCATACAGATTCGGGTGTCATCTGCAAAGGAAGACACGGCACTGTGGCTTATATCCCTGTCTATGTCCGATATGAGGATGAGGAACAAGATGGAAGCGAGTACTGTGCCTTGTGGAACAGAGCTTTTCACTTTAGCCGCCTCTTTGAGTTCTACTTGTTAGGAATATTTTATTTATATTTATATATATATATATATATATATATATATATATATATATATATATATATATATATATATATATATATATATATATATATATATATATATATGGATAAAAAGGCTTCAAAGAAGAATATTTGGATTTCTTCGGAAGCCATTTGAATGTTCCACTTCCCTTACCACCCCATCTTTTCATTCTTTTTTTTTACCAATAGGTATATTTTATTACATAAATGGTACAAAGATTTAAGATTAGATTTTCACCAAATGGCTGTGTGTCTCCCAAACTGTGCCAGAAGAACATATGGATACACAAAGGCCTAGCCTGGCCCCAAAAGGGTTAACAATTGTACATTTGTTTTATATCTACTTTCACTATCTGTTACAAGCAATTTGGAAATTTCTAGTTAACTAGGTATCTTATTTTCATAATAAAATATCATGACATGTCACATAGGTTATTATACTGTCTACTCTATATTCCTCAATAAGTGGACAAGTATACACAGTGTTCAAGACAGTGACCAATGTGATCACATAATTTGCATTTTGTTTGATCTCATCTGTGTTTCTCCCAAACTGCCAGAAGTACTTGTAAGCCAAGCTAAGCCTGGCCACTACAACATAGTCAGTCTGTTCACATTGCAAGTTGCCCGGATTTTTGAGTATCTATACCTGGCTTCTCCAATGAGCATGCTGTTAGAGTCATTACATGAGTCAAGAGCCTTCAATGATGACATAGAATCAGTAATGATGATAGAGTCAAGCTCAGTGTCATAAGTTAGCTTTAGTGCCATTAGGATTGCAAACAATTCAGTTTGCAGTGTAGACGCCCAGTTGTTAATTCTTATGCCTAGTTCAACAGATTTATTATTGTTCTTAACTAGGGATGTGGCAACCAGAGCAGATGCAGCCCTGCCAGAAGACTCCCGTTTAGATTCATCAGTGTATATAACTTGTGATAACTTATTACTTCTTGAGCAGTTGCTTTAACAAGTGATTTAAGGAAGGAGATTACTAGCAATGAGATTCTTGGGAGGGCTTGCAGGTATGTGATATTAAATGAACACATCTTCCATGGAGGGGTGAAATGCTCTTGTTGCCTACAGTGATACAATTCATGCAGGTTGTAAAACTTAATGTAACTTTCATGTTTTCACAATCCATTTAGATCTGTGAGTATTTACTTCTAGACATTTAGTAAGATTCATTGTGTCAGTGTCTGGTTCATTTCTTAACATTCTAATACCAAGTAGTGTTAATCTCAACAGTCCTATCACTGATACTAGTAATACCAAGCTCCTTCCAATATTAAGTACCTTCGTAGATTTGGGACAGCCAAGAATAATTTTGAGAGCTTCATTTTGCATTAACTCCAAGGGTTGGAGTGAACTTTCTCAAGCTAATATGAACATGGGAGCAGCATAATCAATTAAGTACCTAATATAGGCTATGTACATCATTCTCACGATTCTCACATTAGCACCATAGTTGGGGTTGTAGCCAGCAACAGCTTTAAGAGCATTTAGTCTATCTTTGCATTTTTTATTTAGTTGTGGTATAGTGGATGTGTTAAAGGGTACATCTACATCAACATATCTGTAAGTTTTAACGTAGCTAATGTTTTCACCCTGCAAATGGGGGATGTCGTTTGCTTGTTAATATCTTTGTTTTAGAGGAAGATATTACGAGGCCTAGTCGATTACAAATTGCTTGATCTTTATTAAGAACGGTACTCATCTTTTTATGTCCTATTGTATGGATCATGATGTCATCAGCATAGCTTATAGCTATATTTTTAGGTGAGGTAGGTAGGGCATTTAGGAGAGCATTAATCAGAATATTAAATAGCATGGGACTGAGAACTCCTCCCTGCGGTGTACCTAGGGACATTTCTTTAGCCTTGGTAAAGGACAGAGGATACTCTGTTTGACAGGTATCCTATTATCCAGCAGAGTAGGCTACCACCAATATTCATTTTGGCTAGTTCATGTAGTATAACAGTTCTGTTCGCGATATCAAATTCAGATTTTAGATCAAGAAATGTGGTAAAACTAATAGAGGTGTGTGAGGTGAGAAAGGTGGAAATACAGTTCTGCACACTCTTACCTTTCATGAACCCATAGAGGGAGGGGGAGAGTTGGTGTCTGCTTCTATATTCACTGTGAAAATATGCTGATAGTTTACCTTATTCCCTTCATTACCTCTCCAAAGCATTCTTGGCACTGGTGAAGAGGTGGCACCGCAGCCTTAATGAACATTATATATTCCAGTGGTGCCCCTTTAACCAACCAAAATAAGATCATCACGATAAGTATACAAGGAGAGGAGTATATTTTATTGTATATAGCTTGAGAGTTTACTGTAAACCATGTTTTGGGGACTAAAGTATTATTGACTAGTAGTTGAGAGGTTATTCCTGGTTCTTCTCCTAATCCTTCTTGATTCGCTGGTACTCTCCCGGCACAGGATTTTTCCAGATGGTGACCCAACCTTGGCTCCCTGTCGTGGAGGTACAAGTACCTCCTCATCTTCTGGGATCAACCGTCCCCAGGCCAAGGCCCCATTTCCCGCCCTCAAGGGGCTCGTAGGGAGAAGCTAGGCCTCTGGTCAGCTATCTTCCCTGCCCCAGAGGGGTTCGTAGGAATAGCAGTCTCTTCCTGTCCTGGTTCTTACCTAGCCCAAATTACATGCATGTAATAATTCATATTAATTCTTGTACATCCCATGCAAGTAATTACTCACAATTATTATTATTATTATTATTATTATTATTATTATTATTATTATTATTATTATTATTATCATCATTTATTATTATTATTATTATTATTATTATTATTATTATTATTATTATTATTATTTGCTTAAATAATTATGAAAATATTTTAAATGACCTTTATCCTAGTTTCCGGGGGCCTACAGAGCCCGTGAAGGCTCTGTAGGCGCCCGTGAAGGCTCTGTAGCCGCCGTGAAGGCTCTGTAGGCGCCCTTGAAGGGATTTATTATTATTAGTATTATTATTATTATTATTATTATTATTATCATTATTATTTGCTTTAATAATTATGAAGATATTTTAAATGAACTTTATCCTAGTTTCCGGGGGCCTACAGAGCCCGTGAAGGCTCTGTAGGCGCCCGTGAAGGCTCTGTAGGCGCCGTGAAGGCTCTGTAGGCGCCCTTGAAGGGAAAACAGTGAACAAATTTGAACCTTAAGAGATAACTAAAGCAAACATCTAATTTGTAAGTGAGGTATCTTAACGCTATTCTTAGGTTTGCCAGACGCCCGTATGCTGCAGCAGTTATCTGATTGATATGTGCCTCAGGAGATGTGCTCGGTATTATACTCACCCCAAGATCTTTTTCCTTGAGTGAGGTTTGCAGTCTTTGGCGGGTTGTACATTACAGCAATTACCCCCCTATGGCCCTCAGACTGGATTGTTCCTACTATGTAGTCCCTTTCGCCCATTCCATCCATTCCTACCATTTCCTCAAAACCCCACCTGTTCTTAATGAGCAGTGCAACTCCTCCTCCCCCTCTGCTCCCTCTATCTTTCCTGAGGATTTGATATCCGGGTGGAAAGATTGCATCTGTTATCATCCTGGTGAGATCCATTTATGTGAGTGCTATTATGTCTGGGGATGTTTCCTTGATTCTTTCATGCCATGTACTCACCTATTTGTACTCACCTATTTGTGGTTGCAGGGGTCGAGTCATAGCTCCTGGCCCCGCCTCTTCACTGATTGCTACTAGGTCCTCTCTCTCTCTCTCCCTGCTCCATGAGCTTTATCAAACCTAGTCTTAAAACTATGTATGGTTCCTGCCTCCACTATGTCGCTTTCTAAGCTATTCCACTTCCTGACAACTCTATGACTGAAGAAATACTTCCTAACATCCCTTTGACTCATAGGAGTCTTCAACTTCCAATTGTGACCCCTTGTTTCTGTGTCCCCTCTCTGGAACATCTTGTCTCTGTCCACCTTATCTATTCCTCGCAGTATTTTATATGTCGTTATCATGTCTCCCTAACCCTCCTGTCCTCTAGTGTCGTCAGGCCGATTTCCCTTAACCTTTCTTCGTAGGACAATCCCCTTAGCTCTGGGACTAGTCTTGTTGCAAACCTTTGCACTTTCTCTAATTTCTTGACGTGCTTGACCAGGTGTGGGTTCCAAACTGGTGCTGCATACTCCAGTATGGGCCTGACGTATATGGTATACAGAGTCTTGAATGATTCCTTAGTGAGGTATTGGAACGCTATTCTTAGGTTTGCCAGCCGCCCGTATGCTGCAGCAGTTATCTGATTGATGTGTGCCTCAGGAGATGTGCTCGGTATTATACTCACCCCAAGATCTTTTCTTTGAGTGAGGTTTGCAGTCTTTGGCCACCTAGACTATACTCTGTCTGCGGTCTTCTTTGCCCTTCCCCGATATTCATGACTTTACATTTGGCAGGGTTAAATTCAAGGAGCCACTTACTGGACCAGGCTTGCAGCCTGTCCAGGTCTCTTTGTAGTCCTGCCTGATCCTCGATTGATTTGATTCTTCTCATTAACTTCACATCATCTGCAAATAGTGACACTTCTGAGTCTACCCCTTCCGTTATGTCATTCACATATACCAAAAACAGTACAGGTCCTAGGACTGACCCTTGTGGAACTCCACTCGTCACAGGTGCCCACTCTGACATCTCGTCACGTACCATGACTCGTTGTTGCCTCCCTGTCAGATATTCTCTGATCCATTGCAGTGCTTTTCCTGTTACGTGTGCCTGATCCTCTAGCTTTTGCATTAATCTCTTGTGAGGAACTGTGTCGAACGCCTTCTTGCAGTCCAAAAAATGCAGTCTATCCACCCCTCTCTCTCGTGTCTTACTTCTGTTACCTTGTCATAAAACTCCAGTAGGTTTGTGACACAGGATTTTCCTTCCCTGAAACCGTGCTGGTTGTCGTTTATAAGCTTGTGTCTTTCTAGGTGCTCCACCACTCTCCTCCTGATGATCTTCTCCATGACTTTGCATACTATACACGTCAGTGACACAGGTCTGTAGTTTAATGCCTCGTGTCTGTCTCCTTTCTTAAAAATTGGGACTACATTTGCCATCTTCCACGCCTCAGGTAGTTGCCCAGTTTCAATGGATGTGTTGAAGATTTGTGTTAGTGGCACACACAACATCTCTGCTCCCTCTCTAAGGACCCACGGAGAAATGTTGTCCGGTCCCACCGCTTTTGAGGTATCGAGTTCACATAGCAGCTTCTTCACCTCCTCCTCGGTTGTGTGTATTTCATCCAGCACTTGTTGGTATACCTCCCTATTCTGAATTCCTGGAGTCCTTCCTGTCTCCTGTGTGTGTGTGTGAGTGTGTGTACTCACCTAATTGTACTCACCTAATTGTGGTTGCAGGGGTCGATACTCAGCTCCTGGCCCCGCCTCTTCGCTGTCTGCTACTGGGTCTCTGCTCTCCCTGCTCCATGAGCTTTATCATACCTTGTCTTAAAACTATGTATGGTTCCTGCCTCCACTATATCTTTCTCTAGACTATTCCACCTCCTGACTACTCTGTGGCTGAAGAAATGCTTCCTAACATCCCTTTGACTCATCTGAGTCTTCAGCTTCCAGTTGTGTCCCCTTGTTTCTGTGTTCCCTCTCTGGAACATCCTGTCACTGTCTACCTTGTCAATTCCCCGCAGTATTTTGTATGTCGTTATCATGTCTCCTCTGACCCTTCTTTCCTCCAGTGTTGTTAGTCCTATTTCCCTCAACCTTTCTTCATAAGACAGACCCCTGAGTTGTGGAACTAACCTTGTCGCAAACCTTTGCACTTTCTCTAGTTTCTTTACGTGCTTGACCAGGTGTGGGTTCCAGACTGGTGCTGCATATTCTAGTATGGGCCTGACGTACACAGTATACAGTGTCTTGAACGATTCCTTGTTAAGGTAACGGAACGCTAATCTTAGGTTTGCCAGTCGCCCATATGCTGCCGCAGTTATCTGGTTGATGTGTGCCTCCGAAGACGTGCTTTGCGTTATACTCACTCCATGGTCTTTCTCCTTTGCCGAGGTTTGTAGCCTTTGTCGGCCTAGCTTGTACTCTGTCAGCGGTCTTCTTTGCCCTTCTCCGATCCTCATGACTTTGCATTTGGAGGGATTGAATTCGAGAAGCCAATTGCTAGACCAGATGTCGAGCTTGTCCAGGTCTGTTTGCAGCCCTGCCTGGTCCTCTTCCGATGTGATTCTCCTCATTATTTTCATATCATCCGCGAATAGAGACACTTCTGAGTCTATCCCGTCCGTCTTGTCATTTACATATACCAGGAATAACACTGGTCCTAGGACTGACCCCTGCGGTACACCGCTCGTCACAGGCGCCCACTGTGTGTGTGTTAGTTAGTTAGTTACCATTTTGTCCTAGGCACGTGATAAAACAAATACTTGGGTAGTACTACCCAAGTATTTGTTTTATCACCTTTTACTCATATGTATATTGATTGTTCTACCTTATTGTATTACTACTACTACTTATATCACTACTACTACTACTACCACCACTAGTATTTCACCTCACTTTGAGAGTATATATATGCCCACTGTGTCCATGTATCGCTTGTAACGGCTTGAGAAAGCTCCTGGAGAGCGAAACGTTGCCACAATAAAATGTCACATTAGTTGCATTTGTGTCCTTTTACTTAACATATTGTCGGTAATTCTACCAATATTATTACAGTCACATTGTTTCTATTTTCGATGTCCAGTCTTAAGTCATTAAGGTCATTATCATAGTCAGCCAGGATAGATTTTTCGACCTGTCTTGCGATCACTGTGCTCCTGGCTCTATGCTCAGGAGTCCAGTTGATCACAAAACCTGCCTCAGAGAGTTTAGATCTAATATTTGGAGAGCAATAGGTTGTATAAGAAGCATGGATGAGTCTTAACTTGAAGCCAGAGTAGATGTTACAGGGAGGAGTTTGGCTAAGTTGGTATAAGGTAGAAGCAACATTTATGGAGGCTTTGTCCGGCTTTGAGTAGGTTAGGGAGAGAGTATAATTTTCATTAGGTCGAGAAGAAGTCATGATGAAACATTCAGGGCAGCACCGAGTAAGATAAGAATAATAATGGCTACCAGGAGTGAGGTGCAGTCCAGCACCTGCTACAAATGGCGAGTGGTTCCCAGTAATGGCAGGAACATCAAAATAAGGAAGGTTAAGAGAGAAAACATTCAGCGACGAATGACAAAGTTAATTCATAGCATTAGAAATCTTCCGTATGAAGAAAGATTGAAGACCCTTAAATTACATTCACTTGTAAGACGAAGAATGAGCAAATTCGCTGATGACACGAAGATAGGTAGGATAATCGATTCAGACGTAGATGTCACGGAACTTCAGGAGGATTTAGACAAACTCAATTCCTGGTCAGAAAAATGGCAGATGCAGTTCAATGTAGATAAATGCAAAGTTCTAAAGCTCGGGAATGTTCATAACCCTAGCACCTACCAGCTTATTAATGTTGAACTCAGCCGTACAGAATGCGAAAAGGATCTGGGGGTTATGGTAAGCAGCAACCTCAAACCAAGTCAGCAATGCCTAAGCGTAAGAAATAAAGCAAATAGATTACTGGGATTTATATCAAGAAGTGTAAGCAACAGAAGTCCAGCGGTTATATTACAGCTTTATACATCATTAGTAAGGCCTCACCTAGATTATGCAGCTCAGTTCTGGTCTCCATTTTACAGAATGGATATAAATTCGTTAGAAAACATTCAGCGACGAATGACAAAGTTAATTCATAGCATTAGAAATCTTCCGTATGAAGAAAGATTGAAGACCCTTAAATTACATTCACTTGTAAGACGTAGAATGAGGGAGACATGATCGAGGTATATAAGTGGAAGATGGGTATTAATAAGGGGATATAAATAAGGTCTTGAGGATATCTCTCCAAAGAGAACCCGCAATAATGGATTCAAATTGGATAAGTTTAGATTTAGAAAGGATATAGGAAAATATTGGTTTGGAAATAGGGTAGTTGATGAGTGGAACAGTCTGCCTAGTAGGGTCATTGAAGCTATGACCTTGGGTAGTTTCAAATTTAGGTTGGATAAATTCATGAGTGAGAGGAGTTGGATTTGAGTGGGACTCGCACTTGAGTTAATAGAATCTTCAAAGCTTATTTCTTGGGTAGAATTGAAAATTAGGTTGGGCAATTATTCTGTTAGTGGGATGGATTGTGAAGGACCTGCCTAGTATGGGCCAACAGGCCTGCTGCAGTGTTCCTCCTTTCTTATGTTCTTATGTTCTTATGTTCTTATGTTCTTATGTTCTTCAGGATGAGTGTACTCCAGTGGCCAGTGAAGGTAAAGGTACTACTTCCCCAAGTGAAGGTAAGGGTACTACTTCCCCAAGTGAAGGTAAAGGTACTACTTCCCCTGCTAATAGAGGTAAGCGAATTCTTGTGGTAGGTGACTCACAGGTAAGATATATGGACCGTGTTTTCTGCAATAGGAATAAAAAGGTGAGAGAGAGGGTGTGCTTCCCTGGAGCTGGTGTTGGAGACATAGTCAACAGGTTGGATAATATCATGTCAGGTAATGGGAACAAGCCCATTATCTGTCTCAGTGCTGGTGGAAATGATATTGGGAAGGGTAGGAGAGAAGAGCTGCTAGATAAGTACAGGTCAGCTATAGAGCTAATTAAGTCCAAAGGAGGGGTCCCAATCATATGTAGCATCTTGCCTAGAAGGGAAGTGGGAAATGAATGGTTGTCTAGGGCAATTGGTGCAAATTGCTGGCTAGACAGATACTGCAAGGAACTTGCAATCCCATTCATTGACAACTGGGACAACTTTTATGGCAAACATGAACAAAACAAAAAGTTAAGGATAAGATAGGTCCCCTTAAAAATAACTTTGGGCATCTTACTGACAAGGAGAATGATATGTGCTCTATTTTTAATAAATATTTTCTCTCGGTTTTCACACAGGAAGACACTAATAATATCCCAGTAATTAATTTTTACAGAGGCCCAGAAGAAGATAAATTATGTAATATCACAGTCACTAGCGAAATGGTTATGAAACAGCTGGACCGACTGAAACAAAATAAATCGCCGGGTCCTGATGAGCTTTTTGCAAGGGTTCTTAAGGAATGCAAAATGGAACTCTGTGAACCAATATCTAACATTTTTAATTTATCTCTTCAAACAGGTGTAGTGTCTGATATGTGGAAGATGGCTAATGTAATTCCTATTTTTAAAGCAGGGGACAAGTCACTACCGTCAAACTACCGCCCAATAAGCCTGACCTCAATTGTAGGCAAATTACTAGAGTCAATTATAGCTGATATTATTAGAAGCCATCTAGATAACCATAATTTGATTAATGATACCCAGCATGGATTCACGAGGGCCGTTCCTGCCTATCTAATTTATTAACCTTCTTCAGTAAAGCTTTTGAGGCTGTTGATCACGATAAAGAATTCGATATTGTTTATTTAGACTTTAGTAAGGCTTTTGATAGAGTACCGCACCAGAGACTGTTAAAAAAGTGGCAGCTCATGGCATTGGGGAAAAGTGCTGTCATGGATCGAGTCATGGCTCACCAATAGGAAGCAGAGAGTGTGCATAAATGGGGTTAAATCCGAATGGGGACTTGTAACAAGTGGTGTTCCACAGGGATCAGTCTTAGGCCCATTGTTATTTATAATATATATCAATGACCTTGATGAGGGAATTACTAGTGATATGAGCAAATTCGCCGACGACACGAAGATAGGTAGGATAATTGATTCAAACATAGATGTCATAGAACTTCAGGAAGATTTAGACAAACTTAATTCGTGGTCAGAAAAGTGGCAGATGCAGTTCAATGTAGATAAATGCAAGGTTCTGAAGCTCGGGAGTGTCCATAACCCAAGCACTTATAAGTTAAATAACGTAGAACTTAGCCATACAGATTGCGAGAAGGACTTGGGGGTGATGGTAAGCAGCAACCTTAAACCAAGACAGCAATGCCTAAGCGTACGTAATAAGGCAAATAGATTACTGGGATTTATATCAAGAATTGTTAGCAACAGAAGTCCAGAGGTTATATTACAGCTTTATACATCATTAGTAAGGCCTCACCTAGATTACGCAGCTCAGTTCTGGTCTCCATATTACAGAATGGACATAAATTCGTTAGAAAACATTCAGCGTAGAATGACTAAATTAATACATAGCATTAGAAATCTTCCTTACGAAGAAAGATTGTGAATGAATGGTTCAGAGAACCGACGAGTTGGTAAATTAGACACATATGCAACACTTGGGTATCTTTATTGAGGAAACGTTTCGCCACACAGTGGCTTCATCAGTCCATACAAAGGAGAATCGTGAAGAACAGGAGGAGTGTGAGGTTGTCAGGCCCTCAATCTTCAGACGATGTTGTCAGTCCATCAATCTTGAATAGAATAACAGCATATGAGCAGAGGAACCTTATATACTGTAGACAGGAGAGGTGCAGCAGTAGTAGGAGGTGTCACATTTGTTCAATGTGGAAGTAGGTCGTGCCCAAGGAATAGGCAAGCGAAGAAATCCCTGTATTAAGATACCAAGATGTTGCAGTGTCAGACAGGATGTGAATGAATGGTTCAGAGAACCGACGAGTTGGTAAATTAGACACATATGCAACACTTGGGTATCTTTATTGAGGAAACGTTTCGCCACACAGTGGCTTCATCAGTCCATACAAGGAGAATCGTGAAGAACAGGAGGAGTGTGAGGTTGTCAGGCCCTCAATCTTCAGACGATGTTGTCAGTCCATCAATCTTGAATAGAATAACAGCATATGAGCAGAGGAACCTTATATACTGTAGACAGGAGAGGTGCAGCAGTAGTAGGAGGTGTCACATTTGTTCAATGTGGAAGTAGGTCGTGCCCAAGGAATAGGCAAGCGAAGAAATCCCTGTATTAAGATACCAAGATGTTGCAGTGTCAGACAGGATGTGAATGAATGGTTCAGAGAACCGACGAGTTGGTAAATTAGACACATATGCAACACTTGGGTATCTTTATTGAGGAAACGTTTCGCCACACAGTGGCTTCATCAGTCCATACAAAGGAGAATCGTGAAGAACAGGAGAAGTGTGAGGTTGTCAGGCCCTCAATCTTCAGACGATGTTGTCAGTCCATCAATCTTGAATAGAATAACAGCATATGAGCAGAGGAACCTTAAATACTGTAGACAGGAGAGGTGCAGCAGTAGTAGGAGGTGTCACATTTGTTCAATGTGGAAGTAGGTCGTGCCCAAGGAATAGGCAAGCGAAGAAATCCCTGTATTAAGATACCAAGATGTTGCAGTGTCAGACAGGATGTGAATGAATGGTTCAGAGAACCGACGAGTTGGTAAATTAGACACATATGCAACACTTGGGTATCTTTATTGAGAAACGTTTCGCCACACAGTGGCTTCATCAGTCCATACAAGGAGAATCGTGAAGAACAGGAGGAGTGTGAGGTTGTCAGGCCCTCAATCTTCAGACGATGTTGTCAGTCCATCAATCTTGAATAGAATAACAGCATATGCTGTTATTCTATTCAAGGTGATGGAGCTGAGAGATACACCCACCCCTGTTCTTCACATTCTTTATATGGACTGATGGCCACTGTGTGGCGAAACTGTTTCCTCAATAAAGGTGCCAAGTGTTGCATATGTATTTACCAACTCGTCGTTCTCTGACCATTCACATCCTGTCTGACATCGCAAGGGATTTCTGCTTGCCTCACTTGGCACATTTCCACTTGGTAAATGTGACCTCCCACCTCTTCCCTCACGTATATAGTTCTCTCTCATATCTTTTCTAAGTTGATGGACATCGTCTGAGGTGAGGGCGACAACCTCACCTCCTCCTGTTCTTCACGATTCCCTTTATGGATGATGAAGCCACTGTGTGGCGAAATTTCTCAAAAGTACCCAAGTGTTGCATATGTCTACAGCCTCAGTTCTCTGACCATTCTTCACATCCTGCTCCCGACATCTGGTATCTTAATACGAGGATTTCTTCCTGCTTTGACCATTCCATTGAACAAATGTGACACCTCCTCCACTGCACCTCTCCCCAGTATAAGGGTTTCCTCTGCTCATATGCTATTCTATTCAGGTTGATGGACTGACAACATCGTCTGAAGATTGAGGTGCCCATTCTCCTCCTATGGGCTGATGGCCCCCTGTGTGGCAAACGTTTCATAAAGGCTACCCAAGTGTTGCATATGTGTCTAATTACCAGCTCGTCGGTTCTACCTTTCACATCTGTCTGACACTGCAACATCTTGGGATCTTAGCCAGGGATTTCTTCGCTTCTGGGCCCTTCCCATTGAATAAATGTGACACCTCTACTACTGCCACCTCCCTGTCCCACAGTTAAGGTTCCTCTGCTCATATGTATTATTCAGGTTGATGGACTGACAACATCGTCTGGTGAGGGCCGCAACCTCACACTCCTCCTGTTCTTGGTTTTCCTTTGTATGGACGTGAAATTTGGACACTAATAGGATACCCAAGTGTTGCATATGGCTGAACCAACTCGTTCTCTGGCCATTCATTCACATCCTGTCTGCACTGCAACATCTTGGTATCTTAATACAGGGATTTCTTCGCTTGCCTATTCCTTGGGCACGACCTACTTCCACATTGAACAAATGTGACACCTCCTACTACTGCTGCACCTCTCCTGTCTACAGTATATAAGGTTCCTCTGCTCATATGCTGTTATTCTATTCAAGATTGATGGACTGACAACATCGTCTGAAGATTGAGGGCCTGACAACCTCACACTCCTCCTGTTCTTCACGATTCTCCTTTGTATGGACTGATGAAGCCACTGTGTGGCGAAACGTTTCCTCAATAAAGATACCCAAGTGTTGCATATGTGAAGAAAGATTGAAGACCCTAAAATTACATTCACTTGTAAGACGTAGAATGAGGGGAGACATGATCGAGGTATACAAGTGGAAAATGGGTATTAACAAAGGGGATATAAATAAGGTCTTGAGGATATCTCTCCAAGAGAGAACCCGCAATAATGGATTCAAGTTAGATAAGTTTAGATTTAGAAAGGATATAGGAAAGTATTGGTTTGGAAATAGGGTAGTTGATGAGTGGAACAGTCTGCCTAGTAGGGTTATTGAAGCTAGGACCTTGGGTAGTTTCAAATTTAGGTTGGATAAATTCATGAGTGAGAGGGGTTGGATTTGAGTGGGACTCGCGCATGAGTGGGTAGAATTGTCAAAGCTTATTTCTTGGGTAGCATTGAAAATTGGGTTGAGCAAATATTCTGTTAGTGGGACGGATTGTGAAGGACTTGCCTAGTATGGGCCAACAGGCCTGCTGCAGTGTTCCTCCTTTCTTATGTTCTTATGTTCTTATATGTATGCAAGGGATGGGGTACATCTCTCTGGTACAGGGGTGGAAGCACTTGCCAACTCGATCGAGAGGGCCATTGCTGACATGCCTAGGATTTTAAACTGATAGAAGATAGAGGTATGGGTGTGTGTGGGAAACAGTCAGTTAGGAACACTAGGGCTGAAAACAGTAAGTGTATAAAAGAAATTCATCATAAAGTTACAAATAAATACAATGGATCAGGTCAGCAAACAAAGGGAGACAGCAGAGGGAAACAAGAGACTAGCTCCCTTAAGGTTTACTATACTAATAGCAGGAGTGTAAGAAATAAGATAGATGAGCTAAGATTAATTGCAAGTGCAGGAAACATAGATATTATTGCTATAACAGAGACCTGGCTCAATCTGAAAGATAGAGAGTTGCCTTCTGAATGTCACATACAAGGCTATAAATTATTCCACACTGATAGGGTCAACAGGAAGGGTGGTGGAGTAGCGATGTTCGTCAGAGACAATTTAAACTGTTGTGTTAGACAAGATATAAAATTAGAAGCGTCAGCCACTGAATCTGTTTGGTTACAGCTTCTTGAGGGCCGTGTAAAACTTATCTTGGGTGTGATTTACAGGCCCCCAAATCTTGATAGGGGGCCTGTTGATGGTGATAAGCAACTAGATAGAGAGCTACTGTGTCTGCCCAGGCCGAGAGCAACAGAGCGAATGAGTGAACATGATTCAACATGTGTCAACATGTTTGTGAGTGATACAGAGTTTGGATTTCGACATATTATACGTGAGGGAATTAGTGTTTACATTTTTATTAATAACACATCGGCCGTTTCCCACCAAGGCAGGGTGGCCCGAAAAAGAAAAACTTTCATCATCATTCACTCCATCACTGTCTTGCCAGAGGCGTGCTTACACTACAGCTACAAAACTGCAACATTAAGAGTCCACTGTCCATCTTTCTGTTTATTGACAGTTGTTTATTACAACTTAATCTGAGTTCATAGATTATATGGCCTTGATTATGTTCAGTTTGATAAGAAACATAAGAAAGGAGGAACACTGCAGCAGGCCTGTTGGCCCATACTAGGCGTCCTGGACTAAGATGACGTTGAGGCAGGTGATACAAAGTCTGGGGAACAGGTACGACATGATCCCTGACGTTAAGGATATGTTAATCTGGAAAGCAGTAAGGCGGGACCTGGAATTCTTACTCAACCTTTGCATACGCTCGTGCGTACACCTACATACATGCATACATACATACTCAATAAGGTACGTATACACATGCATACAACATACACACATGCATATTCACATGCATATTTATATATTTTAACGAATTAGAATTTTAAAACTGTCTTTATTATTTATTTAATGGTGATGGAGGTAGAGAGGGCTGGGCTTGTGGAATGCTGGGATATCTTTCTGGGATTCCGCAGAAAGCGAAGCACCTCTAGTTTAGAGTCATAAAATTCTCTACTATCCTATAATTAAGGTAAATTACTTTTTAAAAGACAATACAATGTGAAGACCTTCCTTAAATTAAGAGACCAAGACAACAAGAAAGTGAAGCAAGATATTTACAATTAGAAGCAACACAGTGCCAAGACTCGTGTAAGTGACACAGATCATTGATTGAGCTGTAAGCATTGAACACTGATTACTGACATGCTACACATGTATATGCTTGTACATGATACACATTGTTTACTGAAGTGGAACGATTACTGATCATCTCGAACACCTATTACTGACACTGAACACTGATTATGACACTGAACCTGATTACTGACAAACCTGAACACTGATTACTGAACACCTGATTACTGACACTGAACACTGATACTGACACTGAACACTGTAATGATACTGACACTGATAATATACTGAACACTTATTAATGACACTGAACACTTTTAATGACACTGAACACTTTTAATGGCATCGAACCTTATTAATGACACTGACACTTCATTAATGAACTGAACACTGAGCACTTATTTTAATGACCTAACACTGAACACTTATTAATGAACACCTGAGCACTTATTTTCAATTGCACCGAACACTTATTAATAACACTGAACACTTATTAATGACACTGAACACTGAGCACTTATTTTCAATTGCACCGAACACTTATTAATAACACTGAACACTTATTAATGACATCTGAGCACTTATTAATGCACTGAGCACTTATTATACACTGAACACTAATGCACCGAACACGACACTTATTAATTACACTGAACACTAAGCACCTATATTAATGACATTGAGCACTTATTAATGACACTGAACACTAAGCACCCATTTTCAATGGCACCGCACACTTATTAATGACACTGAACACTAAGCACCTATTTTCAATGGCACCGAACACTTATTAAGGACACTGAACACTAAGCACCCATTTTCAATGGCACCGAACACTTATTAATGACACTGAACACTAAGCACCTATTTTCAATGGCACCGAACACTTATTAATGACACTGAACACTAAGCACCTATTTTCAATGGCACCGAACACTTATTAATGACACTGAACACTAAGCACCTATTTTCAATGGCACCGAACACTTATTATTTACACTGAACACTAAGCACCTATTTTCAATGGCACCGAACACTTATTAATGACACTGAACACTAAGCACCTATTTTCAATGGCACCGAACACTTATTAATGACACTGAACACTAACACAGCTGTCGGTGAATAAACAGAAGGGTGGACGAGGGGCTCGAACCGCCGTCTGCAGATTTCCACTCGGACGTTCTAGCGTTGCGGCCGCCGGGGGCCTCCACTAGGAAGCAATTGGAAGTGATACTTATTGTATTATATTCCATCAGAGGCACCAACTGTAACCCAACTGAGGTCCTTCCCTCGACCCAGGATAGCCGGAACGGTAGAAGGTCGGACTATGACCACAGCATCATTCATATATATATTCACACACAAATATTTATATATTTTATAAGGGCCCACAAGGGGTACAACCAAAAGTAAAGAAATATGGAAAAGATGAAAGGAGAAGAGGTAGAGAGAGAAGGAAGGATCAGGTCAAGTCACGAGTGTTCTGAAGTTTGGAGCATCTGACAATGTAATGAGAAAGGAAGGCATCGACAGAGACAACACCAGAACAAAGATTCATACAAGGAAAGCTGTGTATAAGGAAAGCTTCAACAATACGGCGACTGTGAAGGCTAGAAGTAGAGTAGACAGTTTAGCAGAAGTCCAGTCAATAGGATGATTGTCATCTCTAGTATGACATAAGGGAGCATTATTAGAGTCGGTGAGTCTAACACTTTTTTTGTGCTCTTTAAGTCTGTCAGAAAGTGAGCGGCCAGTTCCTCCAGAGTATTGAAGGGAACAAGATGAGCATGAATTAGAGTAAACACCAGGGGCATCATTTGTAGGGGAGACGTACGAACTAGATTACTGCGAAGGTTGTTATTCTGGAGAAAAGTAAGTTTGATGTCTAAGGAAGGGAGAGTTGTGGAGATTAGAAAGACTGGAAATATAGGAAAAGCAGAGAACAGGAGATTTCACATAAGTAGAGAGTTTGGGAGAGAAGAAAGTCCGTTGAGCAGGTGAGAAGCAGAGTTTGTGAAACCGGAAGAGTAGCCAAGACGAGAGAACGAATTAGGAAGAGTGGAAATTTCCGAGTCAAGGAACTGAGGGTCACAAATGCTGGGAGCACAGAAAAAGAAAAACACTTTTCTTGACAGAGGGAGCAAGGTAAGAATAGTAATGAATGTACATGCCACTGTACAGAGGCTTGTGATAAACGAGGAAACAAAATGCCTGTAGCCGAGCGGTGGACATTTACATCAAAGAAATTAAGCAAAGAGTTAGATTCTCATTCAGCTTTAAACTTGATGGAAAGAGTAAGATTTTTAAAGCATCGAGAAATGGTTGGAGGAGACTAGAGTCATGGGGTCAAAGAGCAAAGTTGTCATCTACATAGCGGAGCCAGAGTGAAGGACACACACCAATATTAGGAAGAAGAGCAGTTTCGAAGTATATTTCAAGGTTAGCAAGAACAGGGAATAAAGAAGAGCCCATAGTGACACCGAAGGTTTGATATTAAAATTTACCTTTAGAGGAAAAGGTATTAGAGCCTACACAAAGGCGATTCAGTTCAAAGAAGACGTCAGGAGGTATAGGGAGATCAAGCAACCCTTCATTTTCCTTCACTCTGAGAAAATTAATAACATCAAGACTAAACATCTTACAGGTCGTGAGAGGAAAAACACAGTTGATGAAATGTTGAGAGTGACGGATGAGAGCAGGAGAACAAGTACCAAGATGGGGAGTGAGAGTTATGGCCAGCCAAGAAGCAAGAGAATACGAGACAGAACCTCTGGTGGGACGTAGTGGGATATCAGGTTTATGAGTTTTAGCAAGACCATGGAAATAAAGCAGAGAGGAACAAATATCACGGAAACGTTGAAGAAGGTCAAGCAAGGTCAGCAGGACAGAGGTCGGAGAAAGTCCCAAGTTTATTGTTAAAGTTCTCTTGATGCGATCAAGAGTGTTGGGGACGAGGGAGTGTAGGTACGTGAGTCAGAGTGTTGGGGACGAGGGAGTGTAGGTACGTGAGTCAGAGTGTTGGGGACGAGGGAGTGTAGGTACGTGAGTCAGAGTGTTGGGGACGAGGGAGTGTAGGTACGTGAGTCAGAGTGTTGGGGACGAGGGAGTGTAGGTACGTGAGTCAGAGTGTTGGGGACGAGGGGAGTGTAGGTACGTGAGTCAGAGTGTTGGGGACGAGGGGAGTGTAGGTACGTGAGTCAGAGAGCAAGACTTCACCTTCACGGAGGTGATCATCGCGATCAAGACTTCACCTTCACGGAGGTGATCATCGCGATCAAGACTTCACCTTCACGGAGGTGATCATCGCGATCAAGACTTCACCTTCACGGAGGTGATCATCGCGATCAAGACTTCACCTTCACGGAGGTGATCATCGCGATCAAGACTTCAGGTTTACGGAGGTGATCATGGCGCTCAAGACTTCAGGTTTACGGAGGTGATCATCGCGATCAAGAATTACCTTTGTCCGAAGAAAAGATGACAATATTAAAAATAAAAACAATATACATATATAACAACAAAGGCACAATACCGTGACTGGAACAATACACACACAACCCGCACATAGAACAGAGGAGCTTAACACGACGTTTCGGTCCGACTTGGACCATTTACAAAGTCACACTAACATGGTCCAAGTGGGACCGAAACGTCGTCGTAAGCTCCTCTCTTCTATGTGCGGGTTGTGTGTGTAATACACATATGTATATTCATACCTACATTTAATTAAATATATTTAAGTCTAAAATCAATCCAAACTTTACTCTAATAAGATTGACCAACTTTTAAGAAAGAGAGTTTTATGTAGGCCTAATGTACATTATACAAGTATTGAAGAATGGTCTTGAGGGCACATTGATGTTATAGACACATAAAAAAAATGAACTGATTTACCCTAGTATAGTAAAAATAAAGTTGAACTCTCTGAACTATTACTGATCACAAATTATTTCTCTGTATACCCGCTTGTTTGATATATAAATCGCTTGTGAGGTCAGAACATACAGGAGGAGAATGAAATACCTTGAAACCATGCTTCAGGCTCACTGGTGTGTCCAGGCTGCCCAACTTCTGAGGTATCTGTGGCCGAGTGTTCTAGAGCGTCACTTGGGGAACCTTACCAGCCTCCCCTGACGTGGGTCTGAATCCTGCTGACTGCGATCCCCCCCCCCTCTCTCTCTCTCTCTCTCTCTCTCTATATATATATATATATATATATATATATATATATATATATGCAAAAAGATCACAGTAAACAGGTGATATCAAAATATGCAAAACAACCACTATGAAAAATAGAAGAATTCCAAGCTTTCGTGACTACTCACATTATCAAGGAACTATTCCTTGATAATGTGAGTAGTCACGAAAGCGCGAATTCTTCTATTTTTCATAGTGGTTGTTTTCTATATATATATATATATATATATATATATATATATATATATATATATATATATATATATATATATATATATATATATATATATATATATATATATATATATATAACAAATCAGTCCCCCTGTTGTTGAAAAAATATATATTTCAGTCAGAACTGCTGCTGGCCAGAACTCGATCCTGCGTTTCCATGTCCCCGCTCAGCAGTACTGAGCGTGTTTTTCCAGGTGCAAGAACATACGTGGTCGTGGAACCTCCGAGACTGATTTTAACCTCATCCTGACTGGAAGGCGAAGGCACCTTACGACCCCCTCCTAAAACCTGCCAGGATCGGATGTGAAAGCTTTGGTATAGAAGATAGAAATTCCTAAACTGAAAAAGTATATGAGCCTGAAGATCCTGAACGACGACGAGTGTTTAAGAAGGATATTATAAAATGGAAGAGGAAAATACAAATGACAACAATGTACCCGGCAGGAAATTCTTCTGGAAAGGAAGGAAATCTTAAAGCACAATAGAATGTTAACCGAAATGTTTGATGATCAAGAGAATGGAAATAAATGGTATAAAATACCGACACAATGGAAAAATAAACACATAAGCAGTATAATGTGATCCTTTATTGACAACGTTTCGCCCACACAGTGGGCTTTATCGAGTCACAAACAGATCTACCTGGATAAAAGATACATGAGTATTTATTGGATTTAGTAGGTGGAGAATGCTGGGTCAGGTGGAGAATGCTGGGTCAGGTGGAGAATGCTTGGTCAGGTGGAGAATGCTGAGTCAGGTATAGAATGCTGCATGTGACAGTCTTCAGAGTAAAGCTACCCAAGGTTTAAGAATCCATCCCCTACTCTGAAGACTGTCACATGCAGTTTTCTCCACCTGACCCAGCATTCTCCACCTGACCCAGCATTCTCCACCTGACCCAGCATTCTCCACCTGACCCAGCATTCTCCACCTGACCCAGCATTCTCCACCTGACCCAGCATTCTCCACTTGACCCAGCATTCTCCACCTGACCACGCATTCTCCACCTGACCCAGCATTCTCCACCTGACCCAGCATTCTCCACCTGACTCAGCATTCTCCACCTGACCCAGCATTCTCCACCTGACCCAGCATTCTCCACCTGACCCAGCATTCTCCACCTGACCCAGCATTCTCCACCTGACCCAGCATTCTCCACCTGACCCAGCATTCTCCACCTGACCAAGCATTCTCCACCTGACCCAGCATTCTCCACCTGACCCAGCATTCTCCACCTGACTCAGCATTCTCCACCTGACCCAGCATTCTCCACCTGACCAAGCATTCTCCACCTGACCCAGCATTCTCCACCTGACCCAGAATTCTCCACCTGACCCAGCATTCTCCACCTGACCCAGCATTCTCCACCTGACCCAGCATTCTCCACCTGACCCAGCATTCTCCACCTGACCCAGCATTCTCCACCTGACCCAACATTCTCCACCTGACCCAGCATTCTCCACCTGACCCAGCATTCTCCACCTGACCCAGCATTCTCCACCTGACCCAACATTCTCCACCTGACCCAGCATTCTCCACCTGACCCAGCATTCTCCACCTGACCCAGCATTCTCCACCTGACTAAATCTAATAAATACTCATGTATCTTTCACCCAGGTAGATCTGTTTGTGACTCGATAAAGCCCACTGTGTGGGCGAAACGTTGTCAATAATGGATCACATTATACTGCTTATGTGTTTGTTTTTCGATCAAGAGACTCCAGCCATACGAGCTGATACGAAGGAGAGAGCCAAGAAAACACGCTTGCAGAGGCAACAAACACCTTCAATAAGAAGTTGAGACGATATTGAAGATCAGCTGAAGGTGAAGCAAGAACACTTTATGTTGTTATGAGGAGTATCTTATGTTATTATGCTGTTATGAGCAGTTTATTATGTATTTTATGTTGTTATGAGGAGTTTATGTTTTTTATGTTGTTATGAGGAGTTTGATATGTTTTTATGAGTTTCTTATTGTTATGATGAGTTTGTTATGTTTTTATGTTGTTTGGGGAGTTTATGTTTTTATGTTGTTATGAGGAGTTTGTTATGTTTTATGTTATGATAGTTTCTTATGTTCTTATGGTCCCAAAGTTTATGAACTGGTTCACTGTCGACTATGGCGACTTGGGTTTCTGATAGATCTTCTCGTAGCTTGATTCACATCACTAGCACGGACTCGGTTGCCATGGTACCGGAGCCCCCATTCCCAGGCATCGCAGGGAAATGGGCAGGTATCCTGTCTCCTACAATATACCCCGCTGGAGTCCTGTACAGGCCAATACTTTCCTTGACAACCTTTCTCGTGGACAAATTCGTCTACGTAATCCCCTCCTACCAAAATTCCCACATAGGTGACGTTGTCAGTGGTAATTCCCGGTTCCGCCAACTTCACCCCCAACTCCCTCAAATGCTTGACTGCCGCGGCCAGGCCCTTGGTGGTAATGATATCGGGCAGTCTCTTCACTATCAAAGCTGAGATATTCATGCGATGTCCGCCTAATCTAACTGCGACATCTACAACAGGATAAGACCTGTGTGGAACTGGCCCACCGAACCCTTCCACTTTCACGTCAGCCTTACCCTCGGACTTTAACTTCAACTTAGCCGCTAGAGTCTCCGTTATGAAGGATCGTTGAGACCCAGTGTCAAAAAACAAACGGGTCGTTTCAGACCTTTTCCCATTTACAACCACTGCCA
>WNWK01019270.1:0-38146 GCA_009830355.1 Cherax destructor
GTCAGGTTTCAGCGTTTACGACCACTTGTTGTGAGAACTCCCAGCGTTATTGTAATACTTCAGAGAGTTAGGAATACTAGCATAATATTGTGCTAGAAATTTGCTAGGTGTAAATTCAAAAAAAGAAAAAAATTTGCTAGTTGTAATTCCAAAAAAGAAAAAAGGGTAACACTATTAAACTAGTCCCGACTGTTGGTTTATGTGAGTGTGTGTGTGTGTGCGTGTGTTTGTTTACCGCTGACTCACCGCGCCTGCGCTCCGCCGCCACGTCTTTGAATTATCTTCCTACCTTTCTTAGCTACAAAAACTAAAAAGAATACTACTACCTATATTACTGATAAAAATATTATTGCTAATACAAGAACAGCTCGACTACTTCAAGTGTGTGTGTGTGTGTGTGTGTGTGTGTGTGTGTGTGTGTGTGTGTGTGTGTGTGTGGTGTGTGTGTGTGTGTGTGCGTCTTGGCATCTCGTCCACAGTGCCTACCTAATCTAATTCTAATTCTAGAATGCTACTACTTATACACTGGTAATAATATTGGTGCTAATACATGAACAATTGTATGGTATACTACTTCTGTATCCTGACTACTTCAAGTGTATGTGTGTGTGGCGTGCGTACACATGTGTACATTTGGTTGGTAGCCCTGCGCCCTGACTTATCTTCCTACCTATGAAATTCTTATGTTTTCAGCTCCTCCGAGCAGGGATTTTTCCCACACTTCAGCAACTCAGGGCCAGGAACCTGCAAACCACAACTAGGATTTTGTACATTACATCCGATGTCTGCTGGGTCTGTCAGATTGTTGATACTCTCCTGGTGTGGCACCCTGCTGGGTATTGTACCTCTTCGTTTCTTTTCTATTGGGATCACTTAATGCAGTCACCGTACTGCTCACTGCTTGCCTTGCACTGGTCTCCCTTACTTGGGTACCTCCAGTAGATATGCTCCCCACTGCGTTCTAGTTCTCTCCGATATATTCTCCACTTCCTGCTGTGTGGCAACCGCTGTTAGGCCTATACGTATGCATGCATTATGTTCGGATATTTTCTCGTTGTTGTTGTTTTTAAATATTCGCTTAACTTTCTTAATTACTTGGGAACGTTAACTTTCTCACTCAGACTCCATCACTCTAGCTTCCATCATGGTTGTGGGAGAAATGTCACTTCCTTCTAGCTACCATCATGGTTATAAAAGGACTGACACTTCCTTCTAGCTACCATCATGGTTGTGGTGAGGAGTGTCACTTCCTTCTAGCTAGCATCATGGTTATGGAAGGACTGACACTTTCTTCTAGCTACCATCATGGTTATGGAAGGTCTGACACTTCCTTCTAGCTACCATCATGGTTATGGAAGGACTGACACTTCCTTCTAGCTACCATCGTAGTTATGGAAGAACTGACACTTCCTTCTAGCTACCATCGTGGTTATGGAAGAGATGACACTTACTTCTAGCTACCATCATGGTTATGGAAGGTCTGACTCTTCCTTCTAGCTACCATCGTGGTTATGGAAGAACTGACACTTCCTTCTAGCTACCATCGTGGTTATGGAAGGGCTGACACTTCCTTCTAGCTACCATCACGGTTATGGAAGGACTGACACTTCCTTCTAGCTACCATCACGGTTATGGAAGGACTGACACTTCCTTCTAGCTACCATCATGGTTATGGAAGAGATGACACTTCCTTCTAGCTACCATCATGGTTATGGAAGGACTGACACTTCCTTCTAGCTACCATCATGGTTATGGAAGGACTGACACTTCCTTCTAGCTACCATCATGGTTATGGAAGGACTGACACTTCCTTCTAGCTACCATCATGGTTATGGAAGGACTGACACTTCCTTCTAGCTACCATCATAGTTATGAAAGGACTGACACTTCCTTCTAGCTACCATCATGGTTATGGAAGGACTGACACTTCCTTCTAGCTACCATCATGGTTATGGAAGGACTGACACTTCCTTCTAGCTACCATCATGGTTATGGAAGGACTGACACTTCCTTCTAGCTACCATCATGGTTATGAAAGGGCTGACACTTCCTTCTAGCTTACATCGTGGTTATGGAAGGACTGACACTTCCTTCTAGCTACCATCGTGGTTATGGAAGGACTGACACTTCCTTCTAGCTACCATCATGGTTATGGAAGGGCTGACACTTCCTTCTAGCTACCATCATGGTTATGGAAGGGCTGACATTTCCTTCTAGCTACCATCATGGTTATGGAAGGACTGACACTTCCTTCTAGCTACCATCATGGTTATGGAAGGGCTGACACTTCCTTCTAGCTACCATCGTGGTTATGGAAGGACTGACACTTCCTTCTAGCTACCATCGTGGTTATTGAAGGAATGACACTTCCTTCTAGCTACCATCATGGTTATGGAAGGGCTGACACTTCCTTCTAGCTACCATCATGATTATGGAAGGGCTGACACTTCCTTCTAGCTACCATCATGGTTATGGAAGGGCTGACACTTCCTTCTAGCTACCATCATGGTTATGGAAGAGCTGACACTTCCTTCTAGCTACCATCATGGTTATGGAAGGGCTGACACTTACTTCTAGCTACCATCGTGGTTATGGAAGGACTGACACTTCCTTCTAGCTACCATCATGGTTATGGAAGGGCTGACACTTCCTTCTAGCTACCATCATTGTTATGGAAGGGCTGACACTTCCCTCTAGCTACCACCATGGTTATGGAAGGGCTGACACTTACTTCTAGCTACCATCATGGTTATGGAAGGGCTGACACTTCCTTCTAGCTACCATCATGGTTATGGAAGGGCTGACACTTCCTTCTAGCTACCATCATGTTTATGGAAGGGCTGACACTTTCCATTATGTAGGCTTTATTTTACTCCAGTCATTATATATTTTTTTTAAATTACCATATCTCACTCCCTCCCACTTCAAACGTATCTCACTCCATCCCATTACTAACTTATCTCACTCCATCCCATTACTAACTTAGCTCACTCCATCCCATTACTAACTTATCTCACTCCATCCTACTTCAAACTTAGCTCACTCCCTCACATTACTAACTTAGCTCACTCCATCCCATTACTAACTTATCTCACTCCATCCCACTTCAAACTTAGCTCACTCCATCCCATTACTAACTTAGCTCACTCCATCCCATTACTAACTTAGCTCACTCCATCCCATTACTAACTTAGCTCACTCCATCCATTACTAACTTAGCTCACTCCATCCCATTACTAACTTAGCTCACTCCATCCCATTACTAACTTAGCTCACTCCATCCCATTACTAACTTAGCTCACTCCATCCCATTACTAACTTATCTCACTCCATTCCATTACTAACTTAGCTCACTCCATCCCACTACTAACTTATCTCACTCCGTCCCATTACTAACTTAGCTCACTCCATCCCATTACTAACTTACCTCACTCCATCCCATTACTAACTTAGCTCACTCCATCCCATTACTAAATTAGCTCACTCCATCCCATTACTAACTTAGCTCACTCCATCCCATTACTAACTTAGCTCACTCCATCCCATTACTAACTTAGCTCACTCCCTCCCACTTCAAACTTATCTCACTCCTTCCCATTACTAACTTATCTCACTCCATCCCATTACTAACTTAGCTCACTCCATACTATTACAAACTTATCTCACTCATCCCACTTCAAACTTAGCTCACTCCCTCCTATTACTAACTTAGCTCACTCCATCCCATTACTAACTTATCTCACTCCATCCCACTTCAAACTTAGCTCACTCCATCCCATTACTAACTTAGCTCACTCCATTCCATTACTAACTTAGCTCACTCCATCCCACTTCAAACTTATCTCACTCCATCCCATTACAAACTTAGCTCACTCCCTCCCTCTACTAACTTAGCTCACTCGATACCATTACTAACTTAGCTAACTCCCCCATTACTAACTAGCTCATCCATCCATTACTAACTTAGCTCACTCTTTCCATTACTAACTAGCTCATCCATCCATTACTAACAGCTCATCCATCCATTACTAACTTAGCTCATTCCATCCATTACTAACTTAGCGCACTCTCATCCCATTACTAACTTAGCTCACTCCATCCCATACTAACTTATCTCATCATCCCATCTAACTTACTCATCGTCCATCCTGTTACTACCTAGTCTCATCCTCCATTACTAACTCTAGTCCCCATCCATTACTAACTATCTCACTCCATCCACTTCAAACTTATCTACTCCATCCACTTCAAACTTAGCTCCTCATCCATTACTAACTTATCTCACTCCATCCACTTCAAACTTAGTCTCCATCCATTACTAACTAGTCCTCCACTCTAACTTATCTCCTCCATCCCACTTCAAACTTATCTCACTCCAACCCATTACTAACTTAGCTCACTCCATCCCATTACTAACTTAGCTCACTCTTTCCCATTACTAACTTAGCTCACTCCATTCCATTACTAACTTAGCTCACTCCATCCCATTACTAACTTTGCTCACTCCATCCCATTACTAACTTAGCTCACTCTATCCATTACTAACTTAGCTCACTCCTCCCTCTACTAAAGCTCATCCATCCATTACTAACTTAGCTCACTCCTCCATTACTAACTTAGCTCACTCCATCCATTACTAACTTAGCTCACTTTTCCATTACTAACTAGCTCACTCCATCCATTACTAACTTAGCTCACTCCATCAATTACTAACTAGCTCACTCCATCCCATTACTAACTTAGCTCCATCCATTACTAACTAGCTCACTCCATCCCATTACTAACTTAGCTCTCCATCCATTTAACGCTCATCCATCCATTCTAACTTAGCTCACTCCATCCATTACTAACTTAGCTCACTCCATTACTACATTCCATCCCACTAAATCCATCCCATTACTAACTAGCTCATCCTCCATTACTAACTTAGTCACTCCATCCCATTATAACTTAGCTCACTCCATCTCATTACTAACTTAGCTCACTCCATCCTATTACTAACTTAGCTCATCATCCATTACTAACTTAGCTCACTCCATCCCATTACTAACTTAGCTCACTCCATCCCATTACTAACTTAGCTTACTCCATCCCATTACTAACTTATCTCACTCCATCCCATTACTAACTTAGCTCACTCCATCCCATTACTAACTTAGCTCACTCCCTCCCTCTACGTACGTTGCTCATTTCATCCTACTACAAACTTTGCTCACTCCATCTATTTCTCCCTCCTTTATCTCCTCTCCCATCATCTGTCCCTCTCTACCTACCTATCTTTCGCACTCCCTCCCTCCCTCTTTTTCTTCTTCCATTCGTTCCTAACTATCTGCTTCTATACATTCCTCCCTATCTTCTCTCCCTCCGTCTCTCCCTCACTTCATCTCTCCCTCCTTCCCTCTCTCCCTCCCCTCCTGCCAGTTTCTCTCCCTCTTTCATACTATGTACAATCCACCTTTTTTCAGCAGTCATGTTCACTATATTCCATCACTTTATAACAAATCTATTTCACCATTTTTCCATCTTTATTATGATCCTCCTTCTTGCTTCACAAACACGCTTGTCTTTGTGTCTCTCCCTTGTTTCTTCTCTCTAGCTCATGCTTGTCTCCCTCGTGTTGTTCTCTCTCTTGTTACCCTTATTTAGCCTCCCTCTCATCACCTTTCTTTGTGTCACACTATTTTATGTTTGATCCTGCCATGTCCTGCATTATTTCTTCCTTCCTTCAAATTTTATCTATTCCATGTCTTACATTACGTTACGTTGACCAACTCTCCTGTGGTCCACGTTCCTGTGGTCCACGTTCATATATTCCTCGTTCCTGTGTTTCAGGTTCCTGTTGTCCACGTTCCTATGTTCCACGATCCTGTGTTCCACGTTCCTGTGTTCCACGTTCCTGTTTTCCACATTCCCATATTCAATGTTCTGGTTTTCCAAGTTCCTATTTTCAGTTCTCTATAGTTCCACGTTCCTTTTTGTCATATTCCTGTGTTCCATGTTCTCTTGACTCACGTTCCCGTGTCCCACATTCTTGTGTCCCACATTCAATTGTCTAACGTTCAACATTACCTTGTCATAGATCATTCACATCTCAGTCTGGTGCATAGATCTATTATCTTCATACTATTATTTTTTCATAAATCTATATATATATATTTCTATTTTTTCATATTTTATTCTTTTCTCTCTAGTTTTTCTCTACTCTTCATTTCATCTTCTCTAAGCTTCCATGCTCCTTATGTTCCTGGTTGTCATGTTCCATGCTTCAAGTGTTCATAGTTGATATGTCCTATGCTCCCTATGTTCCTCACTGTCATGTCCCATGCTCCCTATGATTATGGTTGCCATGTCCCATGCTCCCTATGTTCTTGGTTGTCATGTCCCATGCTTCCTGTGTTTCTGGTTGCCATATCCCATGCTCCTTATGCTCCTGGTGACCATATAACATGCTTCCTATGCTCCTGATCACCATATAACATGCTCCCTATGCTCCTGGTTGTCATGTCCCATGCTCCCTATGTTCCTGGTTGCCATATCCCATGCTCCCTATGCTCATGGTTGCCGTGTCCCACGCTCCCCATGTCCCTGATTGCCATATCCCATGCTCCCCATTTCCCAAGTTACGTTCACTCAGGTGCTACCTTCCCATATTCACTGGAGTGCTTCATTCATCCCCATTTTTCATGGCAGTGTCACCATGCAACTCCCATGAAGAACCATGGGGGGAGGTGGCCAGAGCGAGCCACCTCCCCACCATCACTCTCTCCCATGATTGGAAACGTGTCTGCTCAATAGATGTCTCTCTCTTTCTCTTTCTCACTTTCTTTTCTCTTCTGCCGCTTTCTCTTAATTTATTTTCCCTACTGATTCTTTCTCTTTCCTTTCCCAATGTCATTTTCTCTTTTTTACTTTCTTTTCCCACTGCCTCTTTCTTGTCCCAATTCCTCTTTCTCTTTCTTTCTTTCTTTTCCCCACTGCTTCTTTCTTACTTTCTTTTCTCTTATCCCTCTTTCTGTTTCTTACTTTCTTTTCCCCACTGCCTCTTTCTTACTTTCTTTTCTCGTCTCCCTCTTTCTCTTTCTTACTTTCTTTTTCCACACTGCCTCTTTCTTATTTTCTTTCCCTTCTGCTTCTCTCTCTTTCTAACTTTCTCCTCTCTTTTTTTTTCATTTTCCCTTTTTATCAAGGGGTTCCTTGATGCTGGTGAAAGGTTCTTGATCCAAGGAAGTACCTCTTCTGTTTCCTGAATTATTAATTAAATTAATCACTTGTTCATCTACACCACACACTGCCTCTCACTCATCCCCACTGCCTCTATTATCATTCTCACTGCCTCTGTTATCATTCTCACTGCCTCTATTATCATTCTCACTGCCTCTTTTATCATTCCCACTGCCTCTTTTATCATTCTCATAGCCTCTATTATCATTCTCACTGTTTATACTATCATTTTCACTGCCTCTACTATCATTCTCACTGCCTCTATTATCATTCTCACTGTTTATACTACCATTCTCACTGCCTCTACTATCATTCTCACTGCCTCTATTATCATTCTCACTGTTTATACTATCATTCTCACTGCCTCTACTATCATTCACACTGTCTCTTCTATCATTCTCACTGTCTCTTCTATCATTCTCACTTCCTCTGAAAATCATTCTCACTGTCTATAGACTTCTCGCTTCCTTCAGTGTCCTTGATGCCTCTAATCTCCTCATTCTCTTCACTGTTTCTAGTCTTCTCACTGTTTCTAGTCTTCTCACTGCCTCTAGTCTCCTCACTCTTTCTAGTCTTCTCACTGCCTCTAGTCTCCTCACTCTTTCTAGTCTTCTCACTGCCTCTAGTCTCCTCACTGCCTCTAGTCTCCTCACTGCGTCTAGTCTCCTCCCTGCGTCTAGTCTCCTCCCTGCCTGTCACTTCCTGTCACTGCCTCCCGCCACTTCCCTGCTTCCACCGTCCATGGTTCACAGTCGTATGACAGTGTTGGCACCAATATTCTCGGGTACTTTCTCCATTGTGCTTCCTTTAGCAAACTTTCTCTCCACAGATTTCTCAAGACACCAGCTGTCTTCTTCATTAAAGACACATGTCTTCTGTACACCTTCAGCCAACATGTCTACTATACTTTCTGTGAGTGATCTTATCTTTCATGTACTCATTACTTTCACTGTGATGTACTCTTTCCCTCTTATGCCTTGATTTCTTTCTCTTGTGATCTTGGTCTTCTCTGTGAGTACTTTTAAGTTACCACTGTACTTCAGCACACATTCATACACTAAGCTGTTCGGTTTTAACCTCGGCATCCTCTGCAACCTCGCTGAATTTTGCAACCTTTCTGAATCTTGCAATCTAACCTATGAAACATCTGTGGATCTTGAAAAGTTACCTCTGCAACCTTTCTGAAGCTTGCAAACTAACCTCTGCAACCTCTCTGGATCTTTCAAAATAACCTCTGCAACCCCTTTAAATCTTCCAAACTAACTACTGCAGCCTCTCTGGATCTTCCAAACTAACCTCTGCAACCTCTCTGGATCTTTCAAAATAACCTCTGCAACCCCTTTAAATCTTCCAAACTAACCACTGCAACCTCTCTGGATCTTCCAAACTAACCACTGCAACCTCTCTGGATCTTCCAAACTAACCTCTGCAACCTCTCTGGATCTTCCAAACTAACCACTGCAACCTCTCTGGATCTTTCAAAATAACCTCTGCAACCCCTTTAAATCTTCCAAACTAACCACTGCAACCTCTCTGGATCTTCCAAACTAACCTCTGCAACCTCTCTGGATCTTCCAAACTAACCTCTGCAACCTCTCTGGATCTTCCAAACTAACCTCTGCAACCTCTCTGGATCTTCCAAACTAACCTCTGCAACCTCTCTGGATCTTTCAAACTTACGACTGCAGCCTTTCTCTCTTTGAATATTGCAAAATTACTTCGGCCGATTCCCACCAAGGCAGGGTGGTACGAAAACGAAAAACTTTCATCATCATTCACTCCATCACTGTCTTGCCAGAGGGGTGTTTTACACTACAGTTATAAAACTGCAACATTAACACCCCTCCTTCAGAGTGCAGACACTGTACTTCCCATCTCCAGGAATCAAGTCCGGCCTGCCGGTTTCCCTGAAACCCTTCATAAATGTTACTTTGCTCACACTCCAACAGCACGTCAAGTATTAAAAACCATTTGTCTCCATTCACTCCTATTAAATACGCTCACGCATGCTTGCTGGAAGTCCAAGCCCCTCGCACACAAAACCTCCTTTACCCCCTCCCTCCATTCTTTCCTAGGCCGACCCCTACCCCGCCTTCCCTCCTCTACAGATTTATACACTCTCGAAGTCATTCTGTTTCGTTCCATTCTTTCTACATGTCCGAACCACCTCAACAACCCCTCCTCAGCCCTCTGGATAATAGTTTTGGTAATCCCGCACCTCCTCCTAATTTCCAAACTACGAATTCTCTGCATTATAATCACACCACACATTGCCCTCAGACATGACATCTCCACTGCCTCCAGCCTTCTCCTTGTTGCAACATTCATCACCCATGCTTCACACCCATATAAGAGTGTTGGTATAACTTTGCTCTCATACATTCCCCTCTTTACTTCCATGGACAAAGTTCTATGTCTCTACAGACTCCGAAGTGCATCCCTCACCATTTTGCCCTCATCAATTCTATGATTCACCTCATCCTTCATAGACCCATCTGCTGACACTTCCACTCCTAAATATCTGAATACATTCACATCCTCCATACTCTCTCCCTCCAATCTGATATCCAATCTTTCATCACCTAATCTTTTTGTTATCCTCATCACCTTACTCTTTCCTAAATTCACTTGTTTCTTATTTTACACACCCTACAAAACTCATCCACCAACCTCTGCAGGTTCTCCTCAGAATCACCCAAAAGCACAGTGTCATCAGCAAATTTATTCATTTTTTTTTCTTTAGTTAGCAGTGAATATATCTTGATGAATAACTAAAGTATAATGAACACTTGTCAGTGCTCAGTAACATCCTACATGGGTTATTACTGAGCATATCGTAAATAATTTATATCTTATGTTGTATCTAAGTGAGATCAACGGTATGTCTACATCTGGAGGGGTATACACTCAATGGCCACTTTATTTGATACACCCGTACACTTGCTCGTTAATGCAAATGTCCAATTGGCCACTCACGTGGCAGCACCTCAATGCCAAAAAGCACTCAGATGTGGTCAAGATGTTCATTTGTTCACATCGAACATCAGAACGGGGAACTGTTGATATGCTGGGATTTTCACACACAAGTCTCTAGAGTATCCAGTGAGTTGGTGTTCTGTGGGCGTAAACACCTTGTTCATGAGTGAAGTCATTATCATCTGTCTGTGCACCCGACAATCCTGAGTGTGCACCAGACAATCCTGATGTGCACCCGACAATCCTGAGTGTGCACCCGACAATCCTGTGTGTGCACCCGACAATCCTGTGTGCCCCGACAATCCTGTGTGCACCCGACAATCTGGTGTGCACCCGACAATCCTGATGTGCACCCGACAATCCTGAGTGTGCACCCGACAATCCTGAGTGTGCACCAGACAATCCTGAATGTGCACCCGACAATCCTGAGTGTGCACCCGACAATCCTGAGTGTGCACCCGACAATCCTGAGTGTGCACCCGACAATCCTGAGTGTGCACCCGACAATCCTGTGTGCACCCGCAATCCTGATTGTGCACCTGACAATCCTGATGTGCACCCGACAATCCTGATTGTGCACCTGACAATCCTGATTGTGCACCCGACAATCCTGATTGTGCACCTAACAATCCTGATTGTGCACCCGACAATCCTGATTGTGCACCCGACAATCCTGATTGTGCACCCGACAATCCTGAGTGCGCACCCGACAATCCTGAGTGTGCACCCGACAATCCTGAGTGTGCACCCGACAATCCTGAGTGTGCACCCGACAATCCTGAGTGTGCACCCGACAATCCTGAGTGTGCACCCGACAATCCTGAGTGTGCACCCGACAAAGCTGCAGCAACTGCTTGAAGTTACCTAGTTAACCTGGGCCAGGATGTCTAAGGAATCCATGTCATGAAGAAATTAACTGTTTTATAGGAACATAAGGGACATATCTAGTACTATAAGGGTGTATCTAATAATGTGGCCACTGAGTGTATATCTTATATATAAATTTTACAGTTTATATGAATTCCGACATTCCCACATTTTGGATTAAAACATTCTTAACTGGTGGTGACCAGGTGACATACAGTCTTAATGACCCTCGTGTAGTAGATTGACTGTAATCCCAGTTAACTTAACAACACTCAGTTCAGTACCTTTCCTAAATATTCCAGCACTCACCTATTTAAAACCTCATTTTAAAATAATTTAAAGAACCATGTTGACATTTCACATCCTTGTCTATCATTATCTATCACTGAAAACTTCTCCCCTTCTCTCTTACTACTCACTAAGTTGCTTTGTCTGAACCACTGGCCCTCGCATCCCCTCCCCTTCCTAAATCCACCTTGATGCCCGTCACTTCTACTTTCTAATGTTTTGATAATAACTAAGCAGTGCACCTAACCCGCTGCTCTCAACACCCGTAAGCGGTGCATCTTACCCGCTGCTCTCAACACCCGTAAGCGGTGCACCTTACCCGCTGCTCTCAACACTCGTAAGCGGTGCACCTTACCCGCTGTTCTCAACACTCGTAAGCGGTGCACCTTACCCGCTGCTCTCAACACCCGTAAGCAGTGCACCTTACCCGCTGCTCTCAACACTCGTAAGCAGTGCACCTTACCCGCTGCTCTCAACACCCGTAAGCGGTGCACCTTACCCGCTGCTCTCAACACCCGTAAGCGGTTTGCACCTTACCCGCTGCTCTCAACACCGTAAGCGGTGCACCTTACCCGCTGCTCTCAACACCCGTAAGCGGTGCACCTTACCCGCTGCTCTCAACACCCGTAAGCGGTGCACCTTACCCGCTGCTCTCAACACCCGTAAGCGGTGCACCTTACCCGCTGCTCTCAACACCCGTAAGCGGTGCACCTTACCCGCTGCTCTCAACACCCGTAAGCGGTGCACCTTACCCGCTGCTCTCAACACCCGTAAGCCATCACTCAATCTCACTTGTTTCCTTCCATCTGAAACTAAGTAACTAAGGTTTCCTTCCTTGCCAATGCCACCGCTTAGCTGCCTTCCTGGCCACCACTGAGCTGCCTTCCTGGCCACCACTGAGCTGCTTTACTAACCACCACAGACATCCCTTCTTGACCACCGCTGAGCTGCCTTCCTGACCACCACTGACCTGCCTTCTTGAGCTGAGCTGCCTTCCTGGCTACCAATGAGCTGCTTTCCGGCCATAGCTGAGCTGCCTTCATAGACACTGCTGAGCTGCCTTTCTGGACACCACTGAGCTGCCTTCCTGGACACCACTGAGCTGCCTTCCTGGACACCACTGAGTTGCCTTCCTCGACACCACTGAGCTGCATTCCTCGACACCACTGAGCTGCCTTCTTGGCCACCGCTGAGCTGCCTTCCTGGCCACCGCTGAGCTGCCTTCCTGGCCACCACTGAGCTACCTTCCTGGCCACCACTGAGCTACCTTCCTGGCCACCACTGAGCTGCCTTGTTGACCACCGCTGAGCTGCCTTCATGAACACCTCTGAGCTGCCTTCCTCGCCACGCTGAACTGCCTTCTTGACCACCGCTGAACTGCCTTCATGAACACCGCTGAGCTGCCTTCCTCGCCACCGCTGAACTGCCTTCCTGGCCACCGCTGATCTGCCTTCATGGCCACTACTGAGATGCCATCTTGGCCACCACTGAGGTGCCTCTCTGACCACCAATGAGCTGCTTTCTTGAGCACCACTGAGCTGCTTTCTTGACCACCGGTGGCTAAGCTGCCTTCTTGAACACCGCTGAGCTGCCTTCATCGCCACAGCTGAGCTGAATTCCTGACCACCGTTGAGCTGCCTTCCTGGCCACCACTGAGGTGCTTTCCTGGCCACTAGTGAGCTGCCTTCCTGACCACCGCTGAGCTGCCTTCATGACCACCGCTGAGATGCCTTTTTTGGCCTTCATGGTCACGCGAAACCTATGCATCAAACCTTTCCAAAACCACACCATCCATCCCAACCGTTCGTGAGATACCCACTGCCTCACCCACTGCCTCACCCACTGCCTCACCCACTGCCTCACCCACTGTCTCACCCACTGCCTCACTCACTGCTCCTCACTCTCACCACTGCTCACCCACTGCTCGCCACTGCCTCACCACTGCCTCACCACTGCCTCACCACTGCCTCACCCACTGCCTCACCACTGCCTCACCCACTGTCTCACCACTGCCTCACTCACTGCTCACTCACTGCCTCACTCCGCCTCAAACTGCCTCACCACTGCCTCCTGCTCTCACCACTGCCTCACCACTGCCTCACCACTGCCTCACCCACTGTCTCACCCACTGCCTCAACCACTGTCTCACCCACTGTCTCACCCACTGCCTCACCCACTGCCTCCCCAACTGCCTCATCCACTGCCTCACCACTGTCTCACCACTGCCTCACCACTGTCTCACCCACTGTCTCACCCACTGCCTCACCCACTGTCTCACTGCCTCACTCACCGCCTCACCCACTGCCTCACCCACTGCCTCACCCACTGTCTCACCCACTGCCTCACTCACCGCCTCACTCACGCCTCACCCACTGCTCACCACTGTCTCACCACTGCCTCACTCACTGCCTCACCCACTGCCTCACTCCTGCCTCACTCACTGCCTCACTCCACTGCCTCACCCACTGCCTCACTCACTGCCTCACTCACTGTCTCTCTGCCTCACTCACTGCCTCACTCACTGCCTCACTCACTGTCACACTCACTGCCTCACTCACCGCCTCACTCACTGTCTCACTCACTGCCTCACTCACTGTCTCACTCACCGCCTCACTCACTGTCTCACTCACTGCCTCACTCACTGCCTCACCCACTGTCTCACCCACTGCCTCACTCACTGCCTCACTCGTCTCACTCACTGCCTCACTCACTGCCTCACTCACTGCCTCACCCTGCTCACTCACTGCCTCACTCACCGCCTCACCCACTGCCTCACCCACTGCTCCTCACTCACTACTGCCTCACTCACTGCCTCACCACTGCCCACCACTGCCTCACCCACTGCCTCACCACTGCTCACCCACTGCCTCACCCACCTGCCTCACCACTGCCTCACTCACTGCCTCACTCACTGCCTCACTCACTGCCTCACTCACTGCCTCACCACTGCCTCACCACTGCCTCACCCACTGCTCACCACGCCTCACTCACCGCCTCACCCACTGCCTCACTCACTGCCTCACCACTGCTCTCCACACCGCCTCACCCATATGCCTCACCCACTGTCTCACCCACTGTCTCACCCACTGCCTCACCCACTGCCTCACTCACTGTCTCACTCACTGCCTCACCCAATGCCTCACTCACCGCCTCACCCACTGCCTCACCCACTGCCTCACCCACTGTCTCACTCACTGCCTCACTCACTGCCTCACTCACTGCCTCACTCACTGCCTCACTCACTGCCTCACTCACTGCCTCACCCACTGCCTCACCACTGCCTCTCTCACTGTCTCACTCACCGCCTCACCCACTGCCTCACCCACTGCCTCACCCACTGCCTCACCCACTGCCTCACGTACTGCCTCACTCACTGCCTCACCCACTGCCTCACCCACTGCCTCACTCACTGCCTCACTCACTGCCTCACCCACTGCCTCACTCACCGCCTCACTCACTGCCTCACCCACTGCCTCACTCACTGCCTCACCCTGCCTCACCACTGCCTCACCCACTGCCTCACCCACTGCCTCACTTGCCTCACTCACTGCCTCATCACTGCCCACTCTCACTGCCTCACTCACTGCCTCACCCACTGCCTCACCCACTGCCTCACCCACTGTCTCACTCACTGTCTCACTCACTGCCTCACTCACTGTCTCACTCACTGCCTCACTCACTGCCTCACTCACTGCCTCACTCACTGTCTCACTCACTGTCTCACCTCACTGCCTCACCCACTGCCTCACCCACTGCCTCACTCACTGCCTCACTCACTGCCTCACTCACCGCCTCACCCACTGCCTCACCCACTGCCTCACTCACTGTCTCACCCACTGCCTCACTCACCGCCTCACCCACTGCCTCACCCACTGCCTCACCCACTGCCTCACCCACTGCCTCACTCACTGCCTCACCCACTGCCTCACTCACTGCCTCACCCACTGCCTCACCCACTGCCTCACTCACTGCCTCACCCACTGCCTCACCACTGCCTCACCCACTGTCTCACCATGCCTCACTCACTGCCTCACTCACTGTCTCACTCACTGCCTCACTCACTGACTCACCCACTGCCTCACCCACTGCTCACCCACTGCCTCACCCACTGCCTCACTCACTGCCTCACCATGCTCACCCTAACTCACCCACTGACTCACCAATGCCTCACTACTGCCCACTACTGCTCACCCCTGCCTCACCACTGCCTCACCCACTGCTCACTCAATGCCTCTCCACTGACTCACTCACTGCCTCACCACTGCCTCACCCACTGCCTCACCACCTCACCCCGTCCTCCCCCCACTGCCTCATCCACTGCCTCACTCCTGCCTCACCCACGCCTCACCCACTGCCCCCACCACTGCCTCACTCACGCCCCCACCCACTGCCTCACCCACTGCCTCACCCACTGCCTCACCACTGCCTCACCCACTGCCTCACCCACTGCCTCACCCACTGACTCACTCACTGCCTCACCCACTGCCTCACCCACTGCCTCACTCACTGCCTCACCCACTGTCTCACCCACTGCCTCACCCACTGACTCACCCACTGCCTCACCCACTGCCTCACCCACTGCAACAACAGCAGTAACAAAAGCAACAACAGCAACAACAGTAGTAGCTCCAGCAACAACAGTAGTAGGTGCAGCAGCAACAACAGTAGTAGCTCCAGCAACAACAGTAGTAGGTGCAGCAGCAACAACAGTAGTAGCTCCAGCAACAACAGTAGTAGGTGCAGCAGCAACAACAGTAGTAGCTCCAGCAACAGCAGTAGCAGCTGCAGCCGCAACAGCGGTAGCAGCATTAGTAGCAACAACAGTAGCAGCAACAACAGTAGCAACAACAGTAGCAGCAACAACAGCAGCAGCAGCAGTAACAACAGTAGCAGCAGCAGCAGTAACAACAGTAACAACAACAGTAGCAGCAACAACAGTAGCAACAACAGTAGCAGCAACAACAGTAGCAACAACAGTAGCAGCAGCAACAGCAGCAGCAGCAGTAACAACAGTAGCAACAGTAGTAGCAACAACAGTAGCAGCAACAACAGCAGCAGTAGCAGCAGCAGGAACAGTAGCAGCAACAGCAGCAACAGCAGCAACAGTAGCAGCAACAGCAGCAACAGCAGCAGCAGCAGTCGTGGTGTACAAGTTACAGTGCTACTTGCCTCACTATCAGCACTGATCTTCTCACTGTCATTTACCAGTTCCTGCTCTATGTACTGCAGCCTGTCGTACCTACTCTTCATACTGTGTATAGATCTCGCCTCCAGCCCCTTCTCGTTAAGCTCATTCACTTGTTTAGCTTACGTTAAGGAAGAGATCAGACGAACGCATCAGGAGGATGGATAACGTCAGTAGGTTGGATAACGTCAGTAGGATGGATAACGTCAGTAGGTTGGATAACGTCAGTAGAATGGATAACGTCAGTAGGATGGATAACGTCAGTAGGTTGGATAACGTCAGTAGGTTGGATAACGTCAATAGGTTGGATAACGTCAGTAGGATGGATAACGTCAGTAGGTTGGATAACGTCAGTAGGTTGGATAACGTCAGTAGGATGGATAACGTCAGTAGGTTGGATAACGTCAGTAGGTTGGATAACGTCAATAGGTTGGATAACGTCAGTAGGATCGATAACGTCAGGAGGATGGATAACGTCAGGAGGATGGATAACGTCAGGAGGATGGATAACGTCAGTAGGTTGGATAACGTCAGTAGGTTGGATAACGTCAATAGGTTGGATAACGTCAGTAGGATGGATAACGTCAACAAATTGGATAACGTCAGAAGGATGGATAACGTCAGCAGGATGGATAAGGACAGTAAGATGGATACGTAAGTAGGACGGATAATGTCAGCAGGATGGATGACGTCAGCAGGATGGATAAAGTCAGTAGTTGGATAATGTCAGCAGGACATTATATATCAGAAGGATATATAATGTTTAAAGAATGAATAATCTCTGCAAGATGGATAACGTCAGCACGGCGCATAACGTCAGTAGGATGGATAATGTAAGCAGGATGAATAAGATGATTAGGGTGATTAATATCAGCATGATGGATAATGTCGTCAGGATGAATAATATCAAGAGGATGGATAACGTCAGCTTGGTGGATAATGTCAAAAAGATGGTTAACGTCAACAGGATGGATATCGTCAGCATGGTGAATAATGTGAGCAGAATGGATAACGTCAGCAGGTTGGATAATATCAAGAGGATGGTAACGTCAGCAGGATGGATAACGCCCGCCGGTTGGATAATGTCAAGAGAATGGTCAACGTCACCAAGATGGATAACGTAAGCTGGACAGATAACGTCAACAGGATGGATAACGTTATCAGGATGTATAAAATCAGAAGGTAGGATAACGTCAGTAGGAAGAATATCGTCAGCATGGTGAAAAATGTTAGCAGGATGGATAACAATAGTAGGATGGATAACGTCATTTGGATGGATAATGTCAGCAGATAGGATAACTTTAAAAGGTTGGAGAGCGTCAGCAGGATGGATAACGTCAGTAGATTGGATAATGTCAGCAGGATGTATAATGTCAACAGAATGAATAATCTCAGCAAGATGGATAACGTCTGCACGGTGGGTAACCTCAGTAGGATGAATAATGTCAGCAGGATAGATAATGTCAGCATGATGGGATAATGTCGTCAGGATGAATATCAAGAGGATGAATAACGTCAGCATGGTGGATAATGTCAAAAGGATAGTTAGCGTCAGCAGGATGGATAACGTCAGCAGGATGGATAACATCACCAGGGTGGGTAACGTCAGTAAGATGAATACCGTCAGCAAGGTAAATAATGTGAGCAGAATGTATAACGACAGCAAGGTGCATAGTGTCAAGAGGATAATTAACGTCAGCAGGATGGATAACGTCAGCATGATGAATAACGCCAGCATGATGGATAACGTCAGAATGATGGATAACGCAAGCATGATGGATAACGTCAGCAGTATGGATAAAGCAAGCACAATGGATAACGTCAGTAGAATGGATAACGTCAACAAGTTGGATAACGTCAGCAGAATGCATAACACCAGCATGATTGATAACGCCAGCATGATGGATAACGTCAGCATGATAGATAACGTCAGCATGATGGATAAAGTCAGCATGATGGATAACGTCAGCATGATGAATAACGCCAGCATGATGGATAACGTCAGAAGGATGGATAACGCCAGTATGATGGATAACGTCAGCAGAAAGGATAACGTCAACAAGAAGGATAACGCCAGCAGAATGGATAACACTAGCATGATGGATAACGCCAGCATGATGGATAACGTCAGCATGATGGATAATGTCGGCATGATGGATAATGTCAGCATGATTGATAACGTCAGCATGATGGATAACGCCAGCATGATAGATAACGTCAGCATGATATATAACGCCAGCATGATGGATAACGCCAGAAGGATGGATAACGTCAGAATGATGGATAACGTCAGCATGATGGATAACGTCAGCATGATGGATAACGCCAGCAGAATGGATAACGCCAGCATGATGGATAACGTCAGCATGATGGATAACGTCAGCATAATGAATAACGCCAGCAAGATGGATAACGTCAGCATGATGGATAACGTTAGCATGATGGATAACGTCAGCATCATGGATAACGCCAGCACGATGGATAACGTCAGCATGATGGATAACGTCAGCACGATGGATAACGTCAGCATGATGGATAACGGCAACATGATGGATAACGCCAGCAGGATGGATAGCGTGAGCATGAATCGATAACACTAGTATGATGGATAACGTATGCAGAATGGATAACGTTAGCAGGATGGATAACGCTAGCATGATGGATAACGTCAGCACAAAGGATAACGTCAGCATGATGGATAACTTCAGCCGAATGGATAACGTCAGCAAGATGAATAACGTCAGCAGAATGGATAACGTCAACAAGCTGGATAACGACAGCATGATGGATAACGCCAGCAAGATGAATATCGTCATCATGATGGATAACGTGAACAAAATGGATAACGTCAGCAGAAAGGATAATGTCAACAAGATGGATTACGTTAACAAGATGGATAACATCAGCAAGATAAATAACGTCAGCATGATGGATAACGCCAGCATGATGGATTACGCCAGCATGATGGATAACGCCAGCATGATGGATAACGTCAGCAGAATGGATAACGTCAATAAGATGGATAACGCCAGCAGAATGGATAACACCAGCATCATGGATAACGCCAGCATGATGGATAACGTCAGCATGCTGGATAACATCAGCATGATGGATAACGTCAGCATGATAGATAACGTCAGCCGGATGGATAACGTTAGCATGATGGATAATGTCAGCAGCATGGATAAAGTCATCTTGATGGATAACGTCAACATGATGAATAACGCCAAAGGGATGGATAACGTCAGCATGATGGATAACGTCAGCATGATGGATAACGCCAGCAGAATGAATAACGCCAGTATGATGGATAACGTCAGCATGATTGATAACGCCAGCAGGATAGATAACGTCAGCATGATGGATAACGTCAGCAGGATGGATAACGTCAGCAAGATGGATAACGCCAGCATGATGAATAACATCAGCATGATGGATAACGTCAGCATGATGGATAACGTCAGCATGATAGATAACGCCAGCATGATGGATAACGCCAGTATGATGGATAATGTCAGGAAGATGGATAACGTCAGCAGAATGGATAACGTCAACAAGATGGATAACGCCAGCAGAACGGATAACACCAGCATGATAGATAATGCCAGCATTATGGATAACGTCAGCATGTTGGATAAGGTCAGCATGATGGATAACGTCAGCATGATGAATAACGTCAGCAGGATGGATAACGCCATCATGATAGATAACGTCAGCAGAATGCATAACGTCAACAAGATGGATAACGCCAGCATGATGGATAACGTCAGCATGATGGATAACGTCAAGCATGATGGATAACGTCAGCATGATGGATAACGTCAGGAGGATGGATAACGTCAGCATGATGGATAACGTCAGCATGATGGATAACGACAGAGAGATGGATAACGTCAGCATGATGGATAACGTCAGCATGATGGATAACGCCAGCAGAATGGATAACGCCAGCATGATGGATAACGCTAGCATGATGGATAACGTCAGCATGATGGATAACGTCAGCATGATGGATAACGTCAGCAGAATGGATAACGCCATCATGATAGATAACGTCAACAGAATGGATAACGTCAGCATGATGGATAACGTCAGCATGATAGATAACGTCAGCACGATGGATAACGTCAGCATGATAGATAACGCCAGAGGGATGGATAACGTCAGCATGATGGATAACGTCAGCATGATGGATAACGATAGCAGAATGGATAACGCCAGCATAATGGATAACGCCAGCATGATGGATAACGCCAGCATGATGGATAACGTCAGCATGATGGATAACGTCAGCATGGTGGATAACGTCAGCATGATGGATAACGCCAGCATGATGGCTAACGTCAGCAGGATGGATAACATCAGCATGATGGATAACGTCAGCAGGATGGATAACGTCAGCATTAAGGATAACGTCAGCATGATGGATAACGCCAGCAGTATGGATAACGCTAGCATGATGGATAACGCCAGCATGATGATAACGTCAGTATGATGGATAACGTTAGCATGATGGATAGCGTCAGCATGATGGATAGCGTCAGCATAATGGATAACGTCAGCATGATGGATAACGTCAGCAGAATGGATAACGTCAGCAGGAAGGATAACGCCAGCATAATGGATAACGTCAGCAGAAAGGATAACGCCAGCATGATGGATAACGTCAGCAGAAAGGATAACGTCAGCATGATGGATAACTTTAGCAGAATGAATAACGTCAGCAAGATGAGTAACGTCAGCAGAATGGATAACGTCAACAAGATGGATAACACCAGCATGATGGATAACGTCAGCAAGATGAATTTCGTCAGCATGATGGATAACGCCAGCATGATGGATAACGCTAGCATGATGGATAACGTCAAGCCTGATGGATAACGCCAACAGAATGGATAACGCTAGCATGATGGATAACGTCAGCAGGATGGATATTCCTACTGGGTTACCTTAAGTTATATTTCAGAATGATATATTGAAGAAAGTTTTCAAATTATTTATAACGTACAGAAGAATATTAGCTTCCAGATTTTCTTACTTTCAGCAAACTTTTGTTCTCCTTATTTGTTCTCTCAACCGTGACTTGACACTAACGTCTTGCAAGCTGCCTCACCTCAGGGAAGAATTTTGTGAATATATTCCTATAACTGATTAACTGTGCATAGTTCCCAGGCACGATATTGTGGGTTAGATGAGAATTATCCCAGTTAGGGAGCTGTGGATTATTTGGGAATTGTTCCGTTCGCGTTATTCTGTTATTTGTGAATTGTTCAAGTCGCAGGATTGTGGATTAGTTGTGAGTTGCTATAGCCACGGTATTGTGGGTTAGTTGTGAATTGCTACAGCCACGGTATTATGGGTTAGTTGTGAATTGCTACAGCCACGGTATTGTGGGTTAGTTGTGAATTGCTATAGGCACGGTATTGTGGGTTAGTTGTAAATTGTTACAGCCACGGTATTGTGGGTTAGTTGTAAATTGCTACAGCCACGGTATTGTGGGTTAGTTGTGAATTGCTATAGCCACGGTATTGTGGGTTAGTTGTAAATTGCTATAGCCACGGTATTGTGGGTTAGTTGTAAATTGCTATAGCCACGGTATTGTGGGTTAGTTGTAAATGTGACGTATTTGGTTATTAATCAGCCACGGTATTGTGGGTTAGTTGTAAATTGCTACAGCCACGGTATTGTGGGTTAGTTGTGAATTGCTATAGCCACGGTATTGTGGGTTAGTTGTAAATTGCTATAGCCACGGTATTGTGGGTTAGTTGTAAATTGCTACAGCCACGGTATTGTGGGTTAGTTGTAAATTGCTATAGCCACGGTATTGTGGGTTAGTTGTAAATTGCTATAGCCACGGTATTGTGGGTTAGTTGTAAATTGCTATAGCCACGGTATTGTGGGTTAGTTGTAAATTGCTATAGCCACGGTATTGTGGGTTAGTTGTAATTGAGCACGGTATTGTGGTTTTAATTCATAGCCACGGTATTGTGGGTTAGTTGTAAATTGCTATAGCAACGGTATTGTGGGTTAGTTGTAAATTGCTATAGCTACGGTATTGTGGGTTAGTTGTGAATTTATATTACTTTGATATTGTTTGTCACTTGTGAATTGTTCCAGCCACGGAACTGTGGGTTAATTGTGAATTGTTGCAGCCAGGATATTGAGAGTTAGTTGTGAATTGTGAGATAGTTGCGAACTGTTCCAGCTAAGGTATTGTTTGTTAGTTTTAAATTGTTCCAACCACAGAATTGTGGGTTAGTTGTGAATCGTTGCCGCCACTTAATTGTGACTTCACTTCTTTCATTAATGAAATAAAGACACAGAATAATGAAGGTAAACTGACCCTTACAATGTTTGGTTCTTATAAGAGCTTTATAAATTTATGACTGTGTAGAGCTTTATCAAGATTTCATTGTGTAGAGCTTTATCAAGTCTTCTCTCTGTAGAGATTTATCAAGAGTTGACTGTGTAGAGCTTTATCAAGTCATCATTACTCTGTGTAGAGCTTTATCAAGTCATCATTACTCTGTGTAGAGCTTTATCCATTTATGACTGTGTAGAGCTTTAACAATTTGTGAGCTTGGGTAGAGCTTTATGAAAGTCATAACTGCATAAAACTTTATCAATTAATTATTTCGTATAGATCTTTATAAAATCACGCATATATAGAGCTTTTCAAATAATGTCACTGTTCACCACTTTATCAAGCCGTCAGTCTGTGTAGAGCTTTATCAAGCCGTCAGTCTGTGTAGAGATTTATCAAGCCGTCAGTCTGTATAGAGCTTTATCAAGCCGTCAGTCTGTGTAGAGCTTTATCAAGTCATCACTGTGTAGAGCTTTACCAAGCCGTCGCTCTGTGTATAGGCTTACCAAGTTATGGCTGTGTGGAGCTTTATGAAGTTGTAACTCTGTGTAGAACTTTATCAAGACGTCACTCTGCGTAGAGCTTGATTAAAGTATGGCTGTGAAGAGCTTTATCAAGTTATATTTGTGTAGAGCTTTATCGTCTTTGTGTAGAGCTTTGCCGTGACTACGCCGTAATTATAACGCCTCAGGTGCCAAACTTACACAATACTAGCAACAACTCACTGATGAAACTATCTCTAAAAACCTTAAAGGTTTAAAATCCGCTGATTTACAACACTGCAGGATTACTGACCTCACCTGGCAGATCAGGTGGCAATGTTGGATCAAGTACACCTACACCGGGAGGATCAGGTGGTGATGTTGGATCAGGTTCTGCTAAACCGGGAGGATCAGGTGGTGATGTAGGATCAGGTTCACCTAGACAGGGAGGATCAGGCGGTGATGTTGGATCAGGTTCTGCTAGACCGGAAGGATGAGGTGGCGATGTTGGATCAGGTACACCTAGACCGGGAGGATCAGGTAGTGATGTTGGATCAGGTTCACCTAGACCAGGAGGATCAGGCGGTGATGTTGGATCAGGTTCTGCTAGACTGGGAGGATCGGGGGATTATGTTGGATCAGGTACACCTAGACCGGGAGGATCAGGTGGTACTGTTGGATCAGGTTCATCTTGACCGGGAAGATTAGGTGGTGATGTTGGATCAGGTTTACCTAGACCGGGAGAATCAGGTGGTAATGTTGGATCAGGTTCACTTAGACCGTGAAGATCAGGTGGTAATGTTGGATCAGGTTAACCTAGACCGGGAGGATCAGCTGGTGATGTTGGATCAGGTTTACCTAGACCGGGAGGATCAGGTGGTAATGTTGGATCAGGTTCACTTAGACCGTGAGGATCAGGTGGTAATGTTGGATCAGGTACAACTAGACGGGGAGGATCAGGTGGTGGTTCTGGATCAGATTCACCTAGACCGGGAAGATCAGGTGGTGATGTTGAATCAGGTTCACTTAGACCGGGAGGATCAGGTGGTGATGTTGGATCAGGTACACCTAGACCGGGAGGATCAGGTGGTGGTATTGGATTAGGTTCATCTAGACCTAGAAGATCAGGTGGTGATGTTGGATCAAGTTTACTTAGACCGGGAGGATCAGGTGGTAATGTTGGATCAGGTTTACTTAGACCGTGAGGATCAGGTGGTAATGTTGGATCAGGTACAACTAGACGGGGAGGATCAGGTGGTGGTTCTGGATCAGATTCACCTAGACCGGGAAGATCAGGTGGTGATGTTGAATCAGGTTCACTTAGACCGGGAGGATCAGGTGGTGATGTTGGATCAGGTACACCTAGACGGACAGGATCAGATGGTGATGTTGGATCAGGTTCACCTAGACCGGGAGGATCAGGAGGTGATGTTGGATCAGGTACACCTAGACCGGGAGGATCAGGTGGTGGTATTGGATTAGGTTCATCTAGACCTAGAAGATCAGGTGGTGATGTTGGATCAAGTTTACTTAGACCGGGAGGATCAGGTGGTAATGTTGGATCAGGTTTACTTAGACCGGAAGGATCAGGTGGTAATGTTGGATCAGGTTAACCTAGACCTGGAGGATCATGTGGTAATGTTGGATCAGGTTAACCTAGACCGGGAGGATCAGGCGGTGATGCTGGATCAGGCTCACCTATTCCGGGAGGATCAGGTGGTAAATGTTGGACCAGGTTCACCTTGACCGGGGGGAAAAGAGGAGGAGGGGAGTGATCGAGAGAGGAAGTTATCAATAACACTGAGGACAGGTCATCAAAGAGCACATAACATGTTAGGTCACACAAACATTATTTTGGAATCTCAATTACCCAGGACCCTTCATATTGTGACCCAGCTGCAACCACAAATAGGTGAGTACACACACACACACACACACAGACGCTGTGTGTGCCACTAACAACAATTTTCAACACATTCATTGAAACAGGGCAAATACCTGAGATACGAAAGATGACAAATTTATTCCCAATTTTTAAGAATGGAGACAGACACGAGGCATTAAACTACAGACCAGTATCACTGAAGTGTATAATATGCAACGTCATGGAGAAGATTATCAGCAGGAGAGTGGTGGAGCACCTAGAAAGGAACAAGCTTATGAACGACAACCAGCACGGTTTCACTGAAGGGAAATTCTGTCACAAACCATTGTACGTGACGAGGTCTCAACGTGGGCACCTGTGACAAACGGGGTTCCCTAGACGTCACTCTAGGAGCAGTGCTGTTTTTGGAATATGTGAATGACATGACGGAAGGGATAGACTCAGAAGAGTCCCTGTTTGCAGATGATGTGAAGTTAATGAAGAGAATTAAATCGGATGAGACTCAGGCAAGACTACAAAGGAACCTTAAAAGGCTTCAGGCCTGGTCCAGTAACTGGCTCCTCGAATTTAACCCCGCGAAATGCAAAGTCATGAAGATCGGGGAAGGGTAAAGAAGACAGCAGACAGAGTATAGGCTAGGTGGCCAAAGACTGCAAACCTCACTCAAGGAAAAGGATCTTGGGGTGAGTATAATACCGAGTACATCTCCGGAGGCGCACATCAACCAGATAACTGCTGTAGCATATGGGCGCCTGGAAAACTTAATTAAGAACAGCGTTCCGATACTTCAGTAAGGAATCGTTCAAGACTCTGTATACCGTGTACAGAGTATGCAGCACCAGTTTAGAGCCCACACCTGGTCAAGCACGTTAAGAAATTAGAGAAAGTGCAAAGGTTTTGCAACAAGACTAATCCCAGAGATAAGGAAAATGTCCTACGAAGAAAGGTTAAGGGAAATCGGCCTGACAACACTGGAGGAAAGGAAGGTTAGGGGAGACATGATAATGACATCAAAAATTCTGCGAGGAATTGACAAGATGGACAAAGACGGATGTTCCAGACATGGGACACAGAAACATGGGGTAACAATTGGAAGTTAAAGACTCAGATGAACCAGAGGGATGTTAGGAAGTATTTCTTCAGTCACAGAGTTGTCAGAAAGTGGAATAGTCTGGAAAGTGACTTACTGGAGGCAGAAACCATACATAGTTTAAGGACGAGGTATGATAAAGCTCATAAAGCAGGAGAGAGAGGACCTAGTAGCGATCAGTGAAGTGGCAAGGCCATGAGATTTAAAGAAGTATTTACAGAGGAGACAGGAAGGACTCCAGGAATTCAGAATAGGGAGGTTTACCAACAAGTGCTGGATGAAATACACACAACCGAGGAGGAGGTGAAGAAGCTGCTATGTGAACTCGATGCCTCAAAAGCGGTGGGACCTGACAACATTTCTCCGTGGGTCCTTAGAGAAGGAGCAGAGACGTTGTGTGTGCCACTAACAAAAATCTTCAACACATCCACTGAAACTGGGCAACTACCTGAGGCGTGGAAGACGGCAAATGTAGTCCCAATTTTTAAGAAAGGAGACAGACATGAGGCATTAAACTATAGACCTGTGTCACTTACGTGTATAGTATGCAAAGTCATGGAGAAGATCATCAGGAGGAGAGTGGTGGAGCACCTAGAAAGACACAAGCTTATAAACGACAACCAGCACGGTTTCAGGGAAGGAAAATCCTGTGTCACAAACCTACTGGAGTTTTATGACAAGGTAACAGAAGTAAGACACGAGAGAGAGGGGTGGATAGACTGCATTTTCTTGGACTGCAAGAAGGCGTTTGACACAGTTCCTCACAAGAGGTTAATGCAAAAGCTAGAGGATCAGCACACGTAACAGGAAAGGCACTGCAATGGATCAGAGAATATCTGAGAGGGAGGCCACAACGAGTCATGGTACGTGACGAGGTGTCAGAGTGGGCACCTGTGACGAGTGGGGTTCCACAAGGGTCAGTCCTAGGACCTGTACTGTTTTTGGTATATATGAATGACATAACAGAAGGGATAGACTCAGAAGTGTCCCTCTTTGCAGATGATGTGAAGTTAATGAGAAGAATTAAATCAGTCGAGGATCAGGCAGGACTACAAAGAGACCTGGACAGGCTACAAGCCTGGTCCAGTAACTGGCTCCTTGAATTTAACCCTGCCAAATGTAAAGTCATGAAGATCGGGGAAGGGCATAGAAGACCGCAGACAGAGTATAGTCTAGGTGGCCAAAGACTGCAAACCTCACTCAAGGAAAAAAATATTGGGGTGAGTATAATACCGAGCACATCTCCTGAGGCACACATCAATCAGATAACTTCTGCAGCATACGGGCGGCTGGCAAACCTAAGAATAGCATTCCAATACCTCACTAAGGAATCATTCAAGACTCTGTACACCATATACGTCAGGCCCATACTGGAGTATGCAGCACCAGTTTGGAACCCACACCTGGTCAAGCACGTCAAGAAATTAGAGAAAGTGCAAAGGTTTGCAACAAGACTAGTCCCAGAGCTAAGGGGATTGTCCTACGAAGAAAGGTTAAGGGAAATCGACCTGACGACACTAGAGGACAGGAGGGTTAGGGGAGACATGATAACGACATATAAAATACTGCGAGGAATAGATAAGGTGGACAGAGACAAGATTTTCCAGAGAGGGGACACAGAAACAATGGGTCACAATTAGAAGTTGATGACTCAGATGAGTCAGAGGGATGGTAGGAAGTATTTCTTCAGTCATAGAGTTGTCAGGAAGTGGAATAGCCTAGAAATAGACGTAGTGGAGGCAGGAACTATACATAGTTTTAGGACGAGGTTTGTTAAAGCTCATGGAGCAGGGAGAGAGAGGACCTAGTAGCAATCAGTGAAGAGGCGGGGCCAGGAGCTATGACTGGACCCCTGCAACCACAAATAGGTGAGTACAAATAGGTGAGTACATACGGTGTCCCGTAGCTCGGATTGTAGCGCACTCAGTTCACACAATAATATCCAAAGTTCGAATCCCCGATACGGCTGGAAAACATTAGGAAGTGTTTCCGTAAGACACCTACTGTCCATGCTCTATTAACACCTATGGGTGTTAGTCGACTAGTGTGGGTCGCATCCTGGGACAAAATTGACCAAACTTTTACCTAGTAGCGTCCAGTAAAGAAGCGGGGCCAGGAGCTGTGATTCGACCATACAACCACAACTAGGTGGGTACACACACACACACACACACACACACACACACACACACACTCACTGCAACAATGCGTTTCTGCTATGCTAGAAGAGTTGATTTTTCCATTGAAGGTGACTTCAATCACTGGCTTCTGTGACTGTACACCTCCCACCCACTCTACCAGACACTCCCACCCACTCTACCAGACACTCCCACCCACTCTACCAGACACTCCCACCCACTCTACCAGACACTCCCACCCACTCTACCAGACACTCCCACCCACTCTACCAGACACTCCCACCCACTCTACCAGACACTCCCACCCACTCTACCAGACACTCCCACCCACTCTACCAGACACTCCCACCCACTCTACCAGACACTCCACCCACTCTACCAGACACCTCCACCACTCACCAGACACTCCACCCACTCTACCAGACACACTCCCACCCACTCTACCAGACCTCCACCACTCTACCAGACCTCCACCACTCTACCAGACACTCCCACCCACTCTACCAGACACTCCCACCCACTCTACCAGAACACTCCCACCCACTCTACCAGACACCCCCACCCACTCTACCAGACACCCCACCCACTCTACCAGACACCTCCACACCCACTCTACCAGACACCCCCCACCCACTCTACCAGACACCCCCACCACTCTACCAGACACCCCACCCACTCTACCAGACACCCACCCACCACTCTACCAGACACCCCCACCCACTCTACCAGACACCCCCACCCACTCTACCAGACACCCCACCCACTCTACCAGACACCCACCACCCACTCTACCAGACACACCCCACCCACTCTACCAGACACACTCCCACCCACTCTACCAGACACACTCCCACCCACTCTACCAGAACCCCACCACTCTACCAGACACCCCCACCCACTCTACCAGAACCCCCACCACTCTACCAGACACCCCACCAACTCTACCAGACACCCCCACCCACTCTACCAGACACCCCACCAACTCTACCAGACACCCCCACCCACTCTACCAGACACTCCCACCCACTCTACCAGACACCCCACCACTCTACCAGACACCCCCACCCACTCTACCAGATACCCCCACCCACTCTACCAGACACCCCACCCACTCTACCAGACACCCCACCACTCTACCAGACACCCCCACCCACTCTACCAGACACCCCCACCCACTCTACCAGACACCCCACCCACTCTCCAGACACCTCCCACCCACTCTACCAGACACCCCCACCCACTCTACCAGACACCCCACCCACTCTACCAGACACCCCACCCACTCTACCAGACACCCCCACCACTCTACCAGACACCCACCCACCCACTCTACCAGCACCCCACCCACTCTACCAGACACCCCAACCCACTCTACCAGACACCCCATCCACTCTACCAGACACCCCCACCCACTCTACCAGACACCCCACCCACTCTACCAGACACCCCATACCACTCTACCAGACCCCCACCCACTCTACCAGACACCCCCACCCACTCTACCAGACACCCCACCCACTCTACCAGACCCTCACCCATTCTACCAGACCCCCCACCCACTCTACCAGACACCCCCACCCACTCTACCAGAACACCCACCCACTCTACCAGACCCCCACCCACTTCTACCAGACACCCACCACCCACTCTACCAGACACCCCCACCCACTCTACCAGACCCCCACCCACTCTACCAGACACCCCCACCCACTCTACCAGACACCCCACCCACTCTACCAGACCCCCCCACTCTACCAGACACCCCCACCCACTCTACCAGACACCCCACCCACTCTACCAGACACCCCCCACCCACTCTACCAGACACCCCCACCCACTCTACCAGACACCCCACCCACTCTACCAGACACCCACACCCACTCTACCAGACACCCCCACCCACTCTACAGACACCCCCACCCACTCTACCAGACACCCCACCCACTCTACCAGACACCCCACCCACTCTACCAGACACCACCCACCCACTCTACCAGACACCCCCACCCACTCTACCAGACACCCCCACCCACTCTACCAGACACCCCCACCCACTCTCCAACACCCCACCCACTCTACCAGACACCCCACCCACTCTACCAGACACCCCCCACCACTCTACCAGACACCCACCCACCCACTCTACCAGACACCACCCACCCACTCTACCAGACACCCCCACCCACTCTACCAGACACCCCCACCCACTCTACCAGACACCCACCACCCACTCTACCAGACACCTCCCACCCACTCTACCAGAACACTCCCACCCTCTACCAGACACACCCACCCACTCTACCAGACACACTCCACCCACTCTACCGGACACACCTCCACCCACTCTACCAGACACACTCCCATTCACTCTACCAGACACACTCCCATTCACTCTACCAGACACACTCCCACCCACTCACCAGATATCACCCACCTCTACCAGACACACTCCCACCCACTCTACCAGACACACTCCCACCCACTCTACCAGACACACTCCCACCCACTCTACCAGACACACTCCCACCCACTCTACCAGACACTCCCACCCACTCTACCAGACACACTCCCACCCATCTACAGACACACCCACCCACTCACCAGACACTCTCCGACACACTCCCACCCACTCTACCAGACACACTCACACCACTCTACCAGACACACTCCCACACTCTACCAGACACTCCCACCCACTCTACCAGACACACTCCACCCACTCTCAGACACTCCCACCACTCTACCAGACACTCCACCCACTCTCCAGCACACCACTCCCACCCACTCCACCCTACAACCCCACCCACTCTACCAGACACAATCTCACCCACTCTACCAGACACACCAACCCACTTTACCAGACACACTCCCACCCACTCTACCAGACACACTCCCACCCACTCTACCAGACACACTCCCACCCACTCTACCAAACACAATCCCACCCACTCTACAAAACACACTTTCAACCACTACCAAACACACTCCCACCCACTCTACCAAACACAATCCCACAATCCTGTCCACACTCCCACCCTCACTCCCACACACACTCCCAAACACTTTCCCACTCCCACTCACAATACACTAACACCCACATCATCCCACTCTCCCTCGCACATGCCTGCCCACTCTCCCACAAACACTCCTATTAAAACTTTCCCCAACATTCCCGCCCAATCTCCCACCCACATTTCCACCAACTCTCCCACCCACATTCCCACCAACACTCCCGCCCACATTCTCGAAAACACTTTCACCCACACTCACGCCCATACTACCACCTACACTCCCGCCCACTCTGTCACCCACACCCAGCCTCACTCCTACCCACACTCCCGCCCACTCTCCAGATTACACTTCCACAAACACTTCCACCCAGTCACTCTTACACCCACACTCTCTCCCACACTCCCACCCACTCTACCGCCAACACTACAATGCACTCTCTTACACTCACCCCAACACTGCCACTCCCACCCACACTCCCATCTACACTCCCACCCAACAGCTCACGCAGATTCCTGCTCTCTCTTTGCTTACACTCCCGCCCACTCTCACGCCCACACGCCCACTTATCCTGCCGCCCACTTTCCCTTCAATCTCTCACCCACACTCTCACCCTCTCTCGTACCCACTCTCCCGCCCACACTACAGCGCAGTCTCACCCACATTGCCAACCACATTCCTGTTTATTCTCTTGCCCACACACCACCCACTTTTCCACCCACACCTCACCCAGACTTCCACCCACACCTCACCCAGACTTCCACTCACTCTCCCGCCAATACTCCCACCTACACTCCCAACCACACCTCACCCAGTGTACCACCCACATTTCCGCCCACTCTTCCGCCACATTCAAGTCCTCTTTCTCGCCCACTCTCCCGTCCACTCTCTCGCACACACTACCACCCACTCCCGCCCCCACAGATGGCCACACTCCCGCAGGTATCCCGCCCTCACTCCTACACACACACTGGAACAAACTCCAACCCACACTCTCGCCCACTCTGCCAACCATATTCCCAGCCACACTCCCACCCAAACTGCGAACCACACTCCCACTCACTCTCACCCCACACTCCCTTCCATATTCCCTCCCACGATCCTATGCAAATACCCAACTACACTCCCTATCACACTCCCACCCTCTCACCCACTCTCCCTCCTACATTCACACCCACACTCCCACCCACACTCCCACTCACACTCCCACCAATAAGCTAATCGGTCCATCAAAGCTGAGAAATACAATATACACAAAAGACGGTACAAGATGATGTTTTTAGTTCTTTAAGATTGCAGAACTTCACAAAACTGCTGAGTTAATCACCTCTGAGCTTCATGGTGCAGTCTGTGACATCAGCACCAACATAACACCAACTAGACATTTGAAGGTTTATGCACATTTCAGAAGGTTGTCATAAATATTTCATTGATATAGTATATATATATATATATATATATATATATATATATATATATATATATATATATATATATATATATATATATATATATATATATATATATATATATATATATATATATATATATATATATAGCAGTGGTTTTATCAATAGAATACAAAAGACTGGAGAGGTAGATGAGGTAATAAGTGGCTGAGCCTCGGAGCAGGTGTTGAGTCTTGATAAATCTTAAGCACTGTCAAGAAGTGAGCTTGTATACTGGAGTCAGATGAGGTGAGGCTCACTTCTTCCTGTCAGTGCTTCAGATCCATCAAAACTGTGGTACTTAACACCTGCTTCTTGGCTGAGGGACTGATTACCTTATCTTCTATCTCTCCTGTCTTCTGTATTGTGCTGGTAAAGCCACTGACTGGCGAAACGTCAAATCCATAGTAAAGTTACGTAGATGTTGCACACGTGTCTAACTGATCAACATATAGCATGTGATAAATGGTTTTAAAAACCGACAAGTTGAAGATTGAGACACTTATGCAACATGAAACGTTTCACCACACAGTGGCTTCATCAGTCACATACAAAGCTGAACAAAGTAAGGAGAGGAGTAGTTTGAGGTAATCAGTCCCTGAGCCTGGAATCGATGTGTTCAGTTCATTAGACACAGGTGAAACTAATGGGGTGCAATGTTTCTGTCTCCAGGAGCTTTGTCAGTCTTATGGAGAGCGAAACGTTGCCGCAGTTAAATGTCTCATTATTTGCATGTGTGTCCAGTTACCTAATATATTATCTGTATCTCTAAATGTAATAACACAACTAAATAAGGGTTTAGTTTCGGCCTCTTGCTTGAGGCTCAAGTGACACACATCTCGAGGCTGAGGGACCCACCACCTCAAACTACTCCTTCAAGGCTGATGGTCTGACTACATCGTCTTCACCTCGACACTGTTGCTCTCTCCATATTTGCAACTTCCTTATTCAGCCGACGAAGCCTTCCGTGTAGACGAAATGTTTCGGTCTTATTTATATCTTATATATCTACCTGTATACCATTATCTACTTATTTACTTGTATATCAGTATTAAATTAACAGAAAAACTCCATTGTGACAAGATATAAAATAATATAAGACGTATTTAGTGGCGCAGCAGATCCACTAACTTAAGTGTCAAGCTTGAGACGTAAGACTGGTGTGCAATACTTGCAATCTTTACTGTCAACAGGTTTCGCCTGCGCTTCAGCCTTCATCTGTCGAATACCAAGTTGAATCACACTTCTGGAGTCTGGAGACATGAATGCTGGTGGGAGACTACGCTGATGTACAAACAAACAAATAAATTTTATTTCATTGCATTTGTACATAGATATTTGTAGTTACAATCATAAACTGAAGTGCAAGGAGAGTCACTGACATGCCATGGTGAAGTGCAAGGAGAGTCACTGACATGCCATGGTGAAGTGCAAGGAGAGCCACTGACATGCTATGGCATTAGGGGCAGCTTAATCTAATGACTTATAGACTATGTACATAATATTAGAGAAATTGATTGGGTTTATTCTAGTTACATATTTGTTCAAATTACAATATGATGATATTACATTGTAAAAATTAAGATTATCTTAAGGAAAATAACATTGCGCATTTTTGAAAGTAATTTATAGTATGAGTATTTAGTTTAGGGTGGGTAGGTGGTTTTTGAGAAGAGTCTTAAATTGATTTTTAGACAAGGTTAGCTTAGTATTTACTGGTAATGAATTGCAGATTCTGGGGCCCTTTATGTGCATAGAATTTTTACGTAGGTTGATATGGACTCGGGGTATATCAGAAAGTAACCTGTGTCTTGTGTTGTGGTCATAGGTCTTATTAAAGTTGGTGAGGAGAATTTGGAGCGGAGGGTTTTATAAGAACATAAGAACATAAGAATGGAGGAACACTGCAGACCGCCTACTGGCCCATACAAGGCAGGTCCTTATCAAAACCACCACTAAATAAGAATTTACTCCTGTACTCACGACACTAATCAAACCCACCCCCTCCCTCTCATATATTTGTCCAATCTCTTTTTAAAGCCACCCAAGGTCCTAGCCTCTATCACCCTAATCGGAAGATTGTTCCACGCATCTACAACTCTGTTCGAAAACCAGTACTTTCCTATGTCCTTTCTAAACCTAAATTTATCCAATTTAAATCCGTTATTTCTGGTTCTTACTTGGTTCGATATTCTCATTATTTTATTAATATCTCCTTTGTTTATGCCCATCATCCACTTGTACACCTCGATGATATCTCCCCTCATTCTACGTCTCTCCAGAGAGTGGAGATTCAATGCTCTAAGTCTATCTTCATACGGGATATTTCTTATACTGTAAATCATTTTAGTCATTCTTCTTTGTATGTTCTCCAATGAATCTATATCCATCCTGTAGTAAGGAGACCAAAACTGAGCTGCATCATCCAAATGAGGTCTCACTAGTGATGTATAGAGCTGTAAAATAACTTTTGGACTTCTGTTGCTTATACTTCTTGAAATAAATCCTAGTAATCTGTTAGCCTTATTGCGCACACTTAGGCACTGTTGTCTTGGCTTTAGATTTCTGCTTACCATGACTCCCAAGTCTTTTTCACATTCTGTATGATCAAGCTCAACTTCACCTAGTTTATATATTCGAGGGATATTTTCATTACCAACGACTAGCACCTTACACTTGTCCACATTGAACTTCATCTGCCACTTTTCAGACCAAGACATTAATTTGTCCAAATCCTCCTGGAGTTCACTGGTATCCTCTTCAGAATGAATTATACGGCCTATTTTTGTATCATCAGCAAATTTACTCATGTCACTTGCAATTCCTTCATCAAGGTAATTTATGTAAATTATGAACAACAATGGGCCCAAAACTGATCCTTGTGGAACGCCACTAGTGACAAATCCCCATTCAGAATTGACCCCATTAATGGAAACTCTCTGCTTTCTATTGGTAAGCCATGCCTCTATCCATGCTATAACTTTACCTCCTATACCATGAGCTGCCACCTTTCTTAAGAGTCTCTTGTGAGGTACTCTATCGAAGGCCTTACTGAAATCCAAGTAAACTATATCATATTCTTTATCACTGTCTACTGCCTCAAATGTTTTATTGAAAAACGTCAGTAAATTTGTCAGGCAGGAACGACCTCTCGTAAACCCATGCTGAGATTCATTAATCAAATTATGTTCTTCAAGGTGACTTCTGATAATATCAGCTATAATTGATTCTAATAATTTGCCTACTATAGACGTGAGGCTTATTGGACGGTAATTTGAAGGAATGGACTTATCCCCTGATTTGAATATAGGAACTACATTAGCTATCTTCCACATCTCTGGCACAACACCAGTTAGGATGGACGTATTAAACACATTCGTTAATGGCTGACTAAGTTCCATCTTGCATTCTTTAAGTACCCTGGAAAACAACTCGTCGGGTCCCGGGGACTTATTTTGCTTCAGTTTATCTATCTGTTTGATAACCATATCCCTCGTGACAGTAATATTAGTTAATTTGAATTCTTCAGGAACTGAATAATTGTTAATTTCTGGAATCTCATTTACGTCTTCTTGTGTAAAGACTGACAAAAATAGTCATTAAATAGAGAACACATTTCCAGTTCGTTATCCGTCAGCTGTCCATTCCCAATTTTCAGAGGTCCTACCTTTTCCCTCACCTTCGTCCTATACACTTGAAAGAACCCTTTTGGATTAGTCTTTGATTCATTAGCAACCTTAATCTCATAGTCACGTTTAGCCTTTCTAATCCCTTTTTACTTCTCTTTCAACTGAACATATTGGTCAATAAGGTTAACATCTCCTCTTTTGATGCGCCTATAAATTCCTCTTTTCTCCTCTAATAGATGTTTTAGCCTCCTGTTAATCCATTTGGGATCGTTATTATTTGACCTAAATTCTCTCTGGGGAATAAACATACTCTGTGCACGTTTTACATTATTAAGAAAAAAATCATAAACGCAGATCCCATCGTAATCGTTAGCTAGATTACCCCAGTCGAGATTAGACAGGTGTTCTCTAAGTCCAGTATAGTCGGCAGAACGAAAATCAGGAACTTTTACCGTATTATCCCTATTCTCGTACTCCCAGGTAATATTAAAAGTAATGGATTTGTGATCACTTGCGCCAAGCTCTTCAGTGATCTCCAGATTATTTACAAGGGTTTCTTTATTTGACAAGACTAGGTCGAGCAAATTATTACCTCTGGTAGGCTCCGTCACACACTGCTTCAGAAAACAGTCCTGAACTACTTCCATAAAGTCACTGGACTCCAGATTACCGGTCAAAGAAGTCCAGTCAATTTGACTAAAGTTAAAATCCCCTACTATCACTACGTTATTGTGCCTAGAAGCCCTAACAATTTCGTTCCAAAGAAGTCTCCCTCTATCGTGATCCAAGCCTGGAGGTCGGTATATTACACCTAGAATCAGTTTTTCTTGACCTTCTAGAAACTCTACCCAAACAGATTCTGTTAATGATCCATCTATTTTTATGCCTGTTTTTATGCAGCAATTTATGTATGTAGTAGGCACAAAAATAGGTGTGGATGTTCTTTACGGTGAGTAGTTTTAGGCTTTTGAATATTGGTGGAGTATGCTGTCTAGAGTGGGAATTTGTTATCATTCTGACTGCAGCCTTTTGCTGGGTTATGAGTGGTCTAAGGTGATTTAGTGTTCGTCCTATACACTTGAAAGAAAACCCCTTTTTGGGTTAGTTTTTTGATTCATTAGCAACCTTAATTCATATTTAATTTCTTAGCCTTTTTTAATCCCCTTTTTCTTTTTTCAACTGGGAAAATATTGGTCAATAAGGTTAACATTCTTTTTGGGGCGCCTATAAATTTTTTTTCCAAACCCTTTTCCTTTTGGGGCGTTATTATTTGACCAAATTTTTTTTGGGGGGAATTTTAAACCCTGGCACGTTTTAATATTTTTAAAAAAAAAAAACTAAAACGCAGATCCTATCGTAAACGTTAGTTTGATTACCCTTGGGCCCAGATTAGACAGGTGTTCTCAAGTCCAATATAACCCGGGAGAACGAAAATCAGGAAACCCTTTCCGTAATTATCCCTATTTCGATTTTCCCCGGGAATTTTTAAAAGTAATGGGGTTTTTTTACACTTTCCCCAAATTTTCAGTGATTCCCGGGTTATTTAACAAGGTTTCTTTATTTG
>WNWK01019271.1:0-38144 GCA_009830355.1 Cherax destructor
CCCGATTCTCCGAAAATTTGTCACCTGGGACGTGTCTCCCTGTTGCTAGCATAATACCTATAATCCTTTCCTTCTCCTCCTGTTTCCTTCTGTCATGGGTGACCCCTTCGACTTCCTTAAGGCCGTAGATAAAGATGGACTTCTCCCTTTCCTCCTCCCACTGTGTCTCCCTTTGCCTCATCAGAGATGCATTAGCATCTTCCGGTTCTGTCATGGTTGTAGCCTCTGTGTTCCTCTGTGTGTCTGGCCTACTCATTTGCCCAAGTCCACTGCTGTATATTGTTGGGGCCTCTGCGTTTAGTGCACCTGCGGCTTTGACTACCCTCTCATGTGTTGTTACTGTGCCCTCATGCTTTGCTTCTGTGGAGCCCTTCTTGTCCCTGGTTGCTTTATCTATATCCCTCTCATGTGGTGTTAGTATCCTACTCATCTTGTATCGGACCCCATGTGTGTCTGACAGTGCCTCAGCATACAAGAGTTCTTTTTTCTCCCCATTCCCTATGACTGTGTCAGATGCCCCACGTGTGTTTGCCAGTGCCTGTGCATACAAGAGTTCTTTTTTCTCCTCAATCACTTTGATAGGTGTTGGTATCCTGCTCCTCTTGTTTCGGGCCCCACTTGTGTCTGGCAGTGCCTGAGCGTTCAAGAGCTCTTCTCCTTTCTCTGCATTCCCTTTGGCTGTGTCTGATGCACACGCTCCAAGCACCGATTCTGAACAGGTACTTGCATCTCTACTCTGTATCAAGCTCTGCAGCTTCACTTCTAAGATCTGGATCTTGTCTTCTGCATTTTTGACTTGCATTTCCCATTTTCTGCTCTCCTCAGCGATCCTCCTCTCCATTCCCTCGCTGATCATCAATATCCTCCTCTCCCATTCCTTTTCCCTTCTATTGAGTTCCTCTTCCCACTGTAAACTCCCTGGAGCGACCATCGTACCCCTTGTTGGCATCCTTCTCCCTGAACTGCCCATATTCCTGCGATGTGCCCTTATGGATGTAGTGTGTGTGTGTGTGTGTGTGTGTGTGTGTGTGTGTGTGTGTGTGTGTGTGTGTGTATAATATTATATACTATAAAATATTCGAATAATGGTACATACTATACTGCTATAAATTATTAATTGAAAAAACGGCAATGAAACCCAGTATTATTTCGGGAGCCGCACAGAGTAGTTTCGGGAGGTATATAACAATATTCCATCCTAGGGAGACAGATTGACTTGACGAGTATCATTATTGGTTTAGAATCCCTTGTTTTGAAAGTTCTAGTTACCCAACTTATCAGCTTCTTTGCAGTTGCAACAAAAATATTGTTGTGCTCTTTGACCGTGAGATCTTCTGACATTATCACTCCCAGGTCTCTTGCATTAGACTTATACTTTATTAAATGGTTTGAACTTGACTTGTACTCCGATATTGTTTCCCAAAATTTTTCCATAAAGTAGTAACTGAAATTTGTCCTCACTCAACATCATAATGTTGTCAGTAGCCCAGCGAAGGACTTGGCTGATGGCTTGGAGGATCATTGTGTCTTCAATGGATACCACTGTCATATAGATTCATGTATTGTCTGTAAAAGATGATACAGTGTTATGGTTTATATCCCTGTCTGTGTCAGTTATGAGAATGAGAAATGTAAGTGGGGCGAGTACTGTGCTTTGAGAGACAGCTCTTCCCTGTAGCCTCCTCTGATTTCACCCTGTTTGCCTCTGTTTTCGGTTATATTGGTTTTGAAGTTAAATATACATGTGCCCACTTTCCATTCGTTTCTGTTTCATGAATTTAGTGAACAATTACGCCATGGTCGAACCTGACAAAGGCTTTTGCAAAGTTGATGTGCACTATGTCTGTATTCAGCTTGTCTTCCAGTGTATTCAAGATCATGTTCTAGTGATCCACTAATTACGAGAGGCAGCAGGAACCTGTTCTGAACCATTTTTTACCTGGATTGTGCAGCTGGTGGGATTCGATATGATTGGCAATGCTGTTTTTTAAAACCTTTTCAACAATCTTGATAAAGTGGGATGTCAGTGCTATCTGTCTATAACTGATTGTCTTCCAATTCCTTTACTGTTGGATGTCTCCATTGTCTGGGCTCCTTCTTCAAAGCATATTTAAGGCACGACATAATGGAATCTCGCAATTCTTGATGAGTATGAAGTTCCAGGAGTTAGGGCCTGGCGCGAAGTACATGAGCATGCAATCAATGGCCTTTTCGAAATGAAGTGGAGTTAACCCCACTTCATTTGGAAGATTATGCAAATGTCTGCAGCATTCTGAATATTTTTCATGAAGAACTTATTTGGCACAACCATCTTAGGATGATTAATGGTTCACTGAGAAACTGGAATTTAAATATTTCACTCATTTCTTTGTTGACATCTGTATACATATATTCCATCTTTAATCAAAGACCTGTTATTAGAGGTTACCTTTGCCCAGGATTTTGCATATGAGAAGAAGTATTTTGGACTTTTCTCAGTTTCATTTATTGGTTCTTGCTTCCTCTGTCTTTCCTCGCTCTGTATACATTTAATTTGCGCTCAACATTTTCCACTTCTCTAGCTAGTCTTACTTTCCGTTCTTCAGAGACTCTGCTGCCTTTGAGGACCTCTGTTATTCGTCGTCTTCGCCTATAGAGGGCACGCCTCTTCCTTTCAAGCCTGCACCTTCTCCTCCCCCTTCGTAATGGTATGTGTCGGGAGCATACGTCTTGTACCACTCAGTTCATTTTCTCAAAATACTGGTTCATTTACCACATTGCCTTTCCCACATGTCAATAAACTCACTACTTACAATTTCCTAGTTGATTCTAAAGATAAATTTACTAAATGTACCCTCATGATTAGGTGGGTTTGCTGTTTAGTACCAGTGAGTATGCATGTCTGACATGCTACTCGTGAGTATGCATGTCTGACATGCTACACGTGAGTATACATGTCTGACATGCTACACGTGAGTATGCATGTCTGGCATGCTACAAGTATTAGGTTGTGGTTTAAGTTTACTATCTTTGACACTGCTATGTTCCAAATCAGATCTTCATAATTGATGAATATATGATCTAGATTATTATCTATTACGGTCGGTTCCGCTGTTTGCTAGCATAAGGCGAATTTGTTGCAGTCTTAGTAGTTTACTTAAGTGAGATTTCATGCAAGAAACAGTATATTTGGGACTGGGTGTAATATGGTCTCAATGGAGCTTTCGATTTTCAGTAGTTAGTTAGTGAACTGATAAGAAGTTGCATTTGGCAGTTTATATTCAAGGACAATAACCTGATTTTGATGTTCAATTTTAATCACCAAAAATTCGACATGATTAGTAGTGTTAATAACTCAGTACAGATGAGCGAGTCTTTCACATACAGATCAACCTCCTTCTCCCTTTCTGTGTTGTTTGTAGTATCAGGCTGGAGGCTGTGGAGTGTGTTGAAGTAGTTACACGTAACTCTTCTACCTTTTCTGCAGTTACATCAGAGTTACCTACGACACAGGAGTCGCCTTCTGTGTTATTTAGTTTTATTTTCTTGTAAAAGCTTTCCTTTCCCATTCTTAATATTTTCCCACGTAAAGTGTACAAGAGAGGGTCCCCTTTCCGGTTACTGCAGTCAGTATTCTCCGCGGTATTTTCCTGACACCTGCTAATAATGTCACTGAAGTAACCACTGTTAACTCTCGAACAAGAGACATGGTCTTTAGACAAACATAAGTCATGTGTAAATCTTACTTTTCTTTTTTTCCAGGATCCCTTCACACATTCTTCAAGTACTATCCTTCACTATCCTGATAGAATCTTAAAGAACAATTCTCGTTTGCCACCAAGTTCTTCTAACTGTAGACTTGAGGTGTAGTAAGTTTCAGCACCTCACACTAGCACATGTGAAGCACATTACACTTTGATGTTATTTATCATATATATTTCTAGAGTACCACATTGGCTCACTCAGTTTTCAAGTACTTTATGTTTGCCTATAACAATCTTACTTTTTTATTTCTCATATCTGACACAGACAGTGATGTAAGCCACAGTACTGTGTCTTTCTTTGACGATGACACCCGAATTTGCATGAGAGTGTCATCCATTGAAGACACTGCAAGACTCCAAGCGGACATCAACCAAATCTTTAATTGGGCTACATAAAACAATATGAAGTTCAACGAAGAGAAATTTCAATTACTCCGATATGGAAAACTTAAGGAAATTAAAACTGAATCAGAATATAAAACAAATTCCAGCCACACAACAGAGCGAAAAACTAATGTGAAGGACCTGGGAGTGATAATGTCAGAGCATCTCACCTTCGAAGATCACAACAATACATATACCCTATCTGCTAGAAAAATAATAGGATAGATAATGAGAACCTTCAAAACTAGGGATGCAAAGCTCATGATGACTCTCTTCAAATCGCTTGTTATCTCTAAGCTGGAATATTGCTGTACACTAATGGCCCCATTCAAGGTAGGCGAAATTGCTGACCTGGAGAATGTACAGAGAACCTTCACGGCACACATAAGTACAATAAAGCACCTAAATTACTGGGAACGGTTGAAGTCCCTTGATTTGTATTCCCTGGAATGCAGGCGAGAAAGATACATGATAAAATACACCTGGAAAATTCTAGTGGGATTAGTTCCAAACTTGCACATGAATATCACTCCCTACGAATGCAAAAGACTATTGAGGAGATGCAACATTCCCCCAATGAAAAGCAGGGACGCCACGAGTACACTGAGAGACAACACAGTAAGTGTCAGGGGCCAAAGACTGTTCAACTGCCTCCCAGCATACATAAGGGGGATTACCAGTAGACCCCTGGCTGTCTTAAAGAAGGTGCTGAACAGGCACTTAAAGTCAGTACTCGATCAGCCGGGCTGTAGTTCATATGTCGGTTTGCGTGCGGGCAGCAGTAACAGCCTGGTTGATCACCACTGTGAGGCGAGGTCAAGACCTGGTCTCGGGGGCGTTGACCCCCGAAACCCTTTCCAGGTATACACTGATCCAGGCGGTTTGTTTGGAAGGCAAGCGGTGTGTATGGAAGGCAAGTGATGTGTATAGAAGGCAAGCGGTGTGTATGGAAGAGAGGCAGTGTATATGAAAGGCAAGAGGTGTGTATAGAAGGCAAGCAGTGTGTATGGAAGACAGTGTATATGGAAGGCAAGCGTTGTGTATGGAAGAGAGGCAGTGTATATGAAAGGCAAGAGGTGTGTATAGAAGGCAGGCAGTGTGAACTCACCTAACTGTACTCACCTAATTATGGTTGCTGAGGTCGGGTCATAGCTCCAGGCCCAACCTCTTCACTGGTCGCTACTAGGTCCTATCACTCCCTGGTCCATGAGCTTTATCATACCTTATCTTAAAACTATGTATGGATCCTGCCTCCACTACGTCACATTCCAGACTATTCCATTTCCTGACAACTCAGTGACTGAGGAAATACTTCATAACATACCATTGACTCATCTGAGTTTTCAACTTTCAATTGTGACCCCTTGTTGCTGTGTCCCATCTCTGGAACATCCTGTCTTTGTCCACCTTGTCAATTCCTCGCAGTATTTTATTTGTCTTTATCATGTCCCTCCGTCACTCCTGTCCTCCAGTGTGGTCAGGTTGATTTTCCTTAACCTTTCTTCGTAGGATATTCCCCTTAGCTCCAGGACTAGTTTTGTTGCAAACCTTTGCACTTTCTCTAATTTATTGATGTGCTTGACAAGGCGTGGGATCCAAACTGATGCTGCATACTCCAATATAGGCCTGACGTACACGCTGTACATAGTCTTGAACGATTCCTTACTGATGTGTCGGAACTGTATTCTTAGGTTTGCCAGGCGTCCGTATGCTGCAGCAGTTATCTGGTTGATGTGCGCCTCAGGCGATGTGCTCGGTATTATACTCACACCAAGATCCTTTTCCTTGAGTGAGGTTTGCAGTCTTTGGCCCCATAGTCTGTACTTTGTCTGTGGTCATATTTTTCCTTCCCAGGTCTTCATGACTTTGCATTTGGTGGGGTTATATTTCCGGAGCTAGTTGCTGGACCAAGCTTGCGGCCTGTCTAAGTCCCTTTGTAGTCCTTTCTGATCCTCATCTGATTTAATTCTCCTTATTAACTTTATATCGTCTGCAAACAGGGACACTTCTGAGTCTATCCCTTCCGACATGTCATTCACATATACCAGAAACAACAATGGTCCAAGTACTGACCCCTGTGGAACCCCACTCGTCAGAGGCGCTCAATCTGACACCTTGTCACGTACCATGACTAGTTGTTGCCTCCCAGTCAGGTTTTCTCTGATCCAATGCAGTATCTTTCCAGACATGTGTGTCTGATCCTCTACCTTGTGCACTAATCTCCTGTGTGAAACTCTCGAAAGCCTTCTTGCAGTTCAAGAAAATGCAATTACCCACCCTTCTCTCTCTCTCTTGTCTAACTTTTATTACCTTGTCATAAAACTCCAGTAGGTTTGTGACACAGGATTTCCCTTCCCTGAAACCGTGTTGTTTGCCGTGTATAAGCTTTTTCCTTTCTAGGTGCTCCACCACTCTCTAAGGACCCAAGAAGACATGTTGTCTGGTCCCACCGTCTTTGAGGTATCTAGTTCACTTAGCACCATCTTTACCTCTTCCTCGTTTGTGTATTTCATCCAGCACTTGTTGGTTTACCCTACAATTCTGGATTTTCAGAGTCCTTCGTGTTTCCATGTAAATACTCCTTTAAATCTCACGTTGAGCCCCTCACATACTTCTCGGTCGTTTTTTTAGAACTCCCCTCCTTCCTTCCTCAGCCTGATTACCTGGTCCTTGACTGTTGTTTTCCTCCTAATGTGACTATATAACATCTTTGGGTCAGACTTGGCTTTGAATGCTATATCATTTTCGTGTTGCTGCTGGGCCTCCCTCCTTATTTGTTCATATTTGTTTCTGGCACTTTGAATATCTCTTTATTTTCCTGAGTTCTTTGTTTCTGTACTTTTTCCATTCTCTAGCGCACATAGTTTTTGCATCTCTACACCTTTGCGTGAACCAATGGCTCCTTCTGGTCTTCCCATTATTTCTGTTGCCCTTGGGAACGAGCCTCTCCTCTGCCTCCTTGCATTTTGTTGTCATGTAGTCCATCATTTCATTTACCGATTTTCCCACTAGTTCTTTTTCCCACTGAACTTTTCGCAGGAAATTCCTTATGCCTGTGTAGTCTTCCCTTTCATAGTTTGTTTTCTCCCATCTTACTCCTGCTTCCCTCTCAACTTGTAACTCTGCTATGTATTCTAAGCCCAGAACCACGTGACCACTAGCTCCGAGGGGCCTTTCGTACAGTGCTAGTCACGGCATTATGCCGCCCCTCCCCCCTACACGTACCAAAACACAAAAACATACCATGAAAGATTATAATATACACTACTAGTGTTGAATGTTTTACTAGTGTTGAGTGTTTCACTAAGTGTTGAGAGTTTCACTAGTGTCCAGTGTTTCACTAGTGTTGAGTATTTCACTAGTGGTGTGTGTTTCATTTGTGTTGAGTGTTTCACAAGTGTTGAGTATTTCACTAGTGGTGTGTGTTTCACTAGTGTTGAGTGTCTCATGGTGTTGAGTGTTTCATTTGTGTTAAGTATTTCACTAGTGTTAAGTGTTTCATTAGTGTTAAGTGTTTCACTGGTGTTCAGTGTCTCACTAGTGTTGAGTGCTTCACTAGTGTTGAGTGATTCACTATTGATGAATGTTTCACTAGTGTTGAGTGTTTCACTAGGAGGCATTTCTGTACTTCATTAAATTTTATTTCTTAGGTAGCATTTAAGATTGGGTTGAACAAATATCTTGTTAGTGGGATGGAATGTGAAGGACCTGCCTAGTATGAGCCAACAGGCCTGTTGCAGTGTTCCTCCTTTCTTATGTTCTTATGTTCACTAGTGCTCAGTGCTTCACTAGTGTTGAGTGTTACACTAGTGTTGCGTGTCTCATGGTGTTGAGTGTTTCAAAAGTGATGAGTGTTTCACCTGTGTTTTTTCAATAGTGGTGTTTGTCATATGGTGTTGAGTGTTTCACTTGTGTTGAGTGTTTCACTAGTTTTGCGTGTCTCATAGTGCTGAGTGTTTCATTTGTTACATTACTTCCACTAGTATATATGAACTAAGAATATCACGAGTGTTACGAAAGTTACTCACGCCGGTAGTGTTATTAATGTCTGTGTTTCACTAGTGTTTTAAGTTTTACTAGTCTTTAAAGTTTCACTTGTGTTGTGTGTATTATTTGTGTTGTTAGATTTACTTGTGCTGATTTTCACTGGTGCTATGAATTTCCGTAGCCCTGTAATTGTCACTGGTGCTCTGAGTTTCACTAGTGATGTGTTGTTACTAGTAATAGTAATGTTACTAGTGAATGGTCGAACTGTGACCCCGCCTCCTCCTGCTTCCACTCACCTGACTACAGAATATAAGCCACTTCTCTGGTCCTATGTTGAACTTTTTACAAGAGTGATGGACTGAACACATCGATTCCAGGCTGGGGACTGATTACCTCAAACTCCTCCTCTTCTTATACCTTCCTGCTTTGTATTGGACAAATGAAGCAATTGTGTGCCGAAACATTTCTTAAATAAAGATTCCCATATGTTGCATAAGAGTCTCAGTTCTTCAACATGTCGGTTTTCAAAACCATTAATCACAAGTATCACTAGTGTTTTGAGTTTCACAAGTGTTGTGAGTTTCACTAGTGTTGTGAGATTATCTATTGTTGTGAGTTTGACTAGTGTTGTGAGTTTCACTAGTGTTGTGAGTTTCACTAGTGTTGTGAGATTATATATTGTTGTGAGCGTCACTAGTGTTGTGAGTTTCACTAGTGTTGTGAGTTTCACTAGTGTTGTGGGTTTCACTAGTGTTGTGGGTTTCACTAGTGTTGTGAGATTATCTATTGTTGTGAGTTTGACTAGTGTTGTGAGTTTCACTAGTGTTGTGAGTTTCACTAGTGTTGTGAGATTATCTATTGTTGTGAGCTTCACTAGTGTTGTGAGTTTCACTAGTGTTGTGAGTTTCACTAGTGTTGTGAGTTTCACTAGTGTTGTGAGTTTCACTAGTGTTGTGAGTTTCTCTTGTGTTGTGAGTTTCACTAGTGTTGTGAGTTTCACTAGTGTTGTGAGATTATCTATTGTTGTGAGCTTCACTAGTGTTGTGAGTTTCACTAGTGTTGTGAGTTTCACTAGTGTTGTGAGTTTCACTAGTGTTGTGGGTTTCACTAGTGTTGTGAGTTTCACTAGTGTTGTGAGTTTTACTAGTGTTGTGAGTTTCACTAGTGTTGTGAGTTTCTCTTGTGTTGTGAGTTTCACTAGTGTTGTGAGTTTCACTAGTGTTGTGAGATTATCTATTGTTATGAGTTTGACTAGTGTTGTGAGTTTCACTAGTGTTGTGAGTTTCACTAGTGTTGTGAATTTCTCTTGTGTTGTGAGTTTCACTAATGTTGTGAGTTTCACTAGTGTTATGAGTTTCACTAAAGTTATGAGTTTCACTAGTGTTGTGAGCTTCACTAGTGTTATGAGTTTCACTAGTGTTGTGAGTTTCACTATTGTTGTGAGTTTCACTAGTGTTGTGAGTTTCACTAGTGTTGTGAGTTTCACTATTGTTGTGAGTTTCACTAGTGTTGTGAGTTTCACTAGTGTTGTGAGTTTGACTAGTGGTATGAGTTTCACTAGTGGTTTGAGTTTCACTAGTGTTGTGAGTTTCTCTAGTGTTGTGAGTTTCAGTAGTGTTGTGAGTTTCACTAGTGTTGTGAATTTATCTTGTGTTGTGAGTTTCACTAGTGTTGTGAGTTTCACTAGTGTTGTGAGTTTCAGTAGTGTTGTGAGTTTCACTAGTGTTGTGAATTTCTCTAGTGTTGTGAGTTTTACTAGTGTTGTGAATTTATCTTGTGTTGTGAGTTTCACTAGTGTTGTGAGTTTCACTAGTGTTGTGAGTTTCTCTAGTGTTGTGAGTTTCAGTAGTGTTGTGAGTTTCACTAGTGTTGTGAATTTCTCTAGTGTTGTGAGTTTCACTAGTGTTGTGAGTTTCACTAGTGTTGTGAATTTCTCTAGTGTTGTGAGTTTCACTAGCGTTATGAGTTTCTCTAGTGTTGTGATTTTCACTAGTGTTGTAAGTTTCACTAGTGTTGTGAGTTTCACTAGCGTTATGAGTTTCTCTAGTGTTGTGAGTTTCACTAGATTTATTCGTTTCACTTGTGTTTTGAGTTTCAGTTGTGTTGTGATTGTCAGTATTATTGTGAGTGTTACTTTGTTACTTTGTAACTTCTGTAGCTACAGTGCTCTGTATCTGTTGCTGCAATGCTCTTTATTTGTTGGTACAGTTTTTCCATTGTTCAATATTTCTTGCTACAGTCCTACAGTTCTGTAGTTGTTGCTGCAGTACTCTGTATCAGTTTCTCCAGTGCTCTGTATTTCTTGCTACAGTCGTGTAGTTGTTGCTGCAGTACTCTGCATCAGTTTCTCCAGTGGTCTGTATTTCTTGCTACAGTCGTGTAGTTGTTGCTGCAGTACTCTGTATCAGTTTCTCCAGTGCTCTGTATTTCTAGCTATAGTTCTGTATCTATTGCTGCTGTACTCTGAATTTCGTTTGTCTCATATTTTCAGGTGAACATCCGGAGGCGATGCAGCACGGAGGTCACTCTCCCTATGATGTGTCTGTGTGGCTGCTGGCATTCGCTTTAACCCTGGTGGCCACCCTGACCTAATGAAGCATGAGGGCCACTAGTGCAGCACGAAGGCCACTAGAGCAGCGAGAGGACCATTCTTTCCAGAGTGTCTATCTGCTGGCCACTGCTCCTTTCCAAGCTGTCCATCCCCATCTAATTCAAATTAGCCTCACTTTTCCTACGACGTGGCTGCTGGCTAATACTTCCTCCATGGAGGCCACACTTAAATAGTTGAAGACCAGGGGTCTAATCGCTTTCGTTAACCTGGTGGTCAAGCTTCACCTAGTGCCGGACATGGGTCATGTCACTGGTTGCCCACTACACCTAGGTCACTAGAACAGCACCAGGTCCGCTCTTCCTACCTCTTACTTATATGAACAGCATATGAAGGTACCAATAAAAAAAATTCGAGGACAGTCTCTCCTACAATTAGTGTGGGCATCAGTGTTTGTTTGAAATCATCACTATTGCCCAGAGCATTTATGGAGGTGTCCATAACAAAGATCTTCTGTTTCTGAATGATGACATTCCACCACCACAATGATTGTGTGCACCACCACCACAAACAATGATTGTGTGCACCACCACCCCAAACAATGATTGTGTGCACCACCACCACCAGCAGCAGCATTGACTGTGGCACAAGTTCTTGTGAATCTTAACCAGTCTCATAAAAACGCAAATGTCTCGACCAGTCTCCGGGCAAAACCCATGCATTCACCAGGTGTTAGTGAATACATAGGTTGTGACTAGCCACCGTTTGCCATACACGTCATGACTGCTCTACAGAGAACATACGTGACGCAACCAGTCCAGAAGACCGGTTGACAAGATACTAACCATATTCCAGGAAACAGGATAAGTTGCTTCATGAACTTTGAAATGAAACTAAAAAAAAAAAACGTTTGTAAACTAGAAAAATGTTTAGATAAGTTCTAAAAATTGGAAAATTCATTAATATGCTCGAGATATAAAAAGTTGAATTTAAGTTAACCTGTCATGAATCATAAGAACATTAGGAACATTAATGACTATAGGTCTTCTGTCCATTGCTTGGCACATCCAAATTATACCCAACTACTCATATATATATAACTGTTCAACATACCATTAGAGACACCCAAATTATGTGCTTCATTGATCAGTCTTGGAAGTTTGGTTTCATTCATTCACAATTCTATTGTGTAATCAGACCTTTCCGATATATACTTTAAAAATCGGGATTTATCTCACTGGAATCTCTTGTTTTGACTTCCATCTTGGTTAAATATTCATTTATTCCTCTTTAATTAATCGTGTCCTTTATACCTTTCAAGAGACAGTGGATTCAGGGCTTACAATCTATCTTCCTAAAATAAAAAAAATATTCCCCTTACAATGAATGAATTTTGAATATTCTCCAATGCATTTATGTCTACGTATTGTTCAAACAAGAGCAGCATAATTTAAATAATGTTTTACAAATGATATACAGATTGGTATTAAAACCTACTGACTAGTCCCTCTATGTACATACTTAGACATTGCTGCATTGGATTTAAATCTTGCTGATCAGAACTCTTTCATAAGATCATGAAAGTAGAAGAGCACTGCTGAAGGTCTGCTGGCCCATGCTAGGTAGGTTCTTCTCGTACTCATCTATTTTCCTTCATGTACCTCTCCAACTTATTATTAAAGTTATCCACAATACACAAGTCACTGTTGATTTTTGCCACCTGGCTAAACTCATGTACAACACTATGGCCTAATCTTTGCTTTCTTATATCTGTTCTCACTCTAAATATTTTCAGTTTAAATTTGTTTCTGCAAGTCTTGACTTGGAAATTTTTAGCAACTTATTTATATCTTCTTTATTTATTCTGGTTTTCTTTTATACAAATGTATCATATCACCTCTTTTTGTACGCCCTGTCAGAAAGTGTAAAGTCAGTACCATCAGAATGTTCTCATATTTTATATAGAGAGGATTAATTTGACCTCCTCTGTTTGTTTTCCATCCAACTTATGTCCGTTCTGTGATATGGAGAGTAGAGCTCAGCTGCAAGATGTTAAAATAAAAGTTTGAAAAATGTCCTTTTGACTTCTATTATTTATATTTCTTGGTATGATTAGGATCTGTATTACTTAGGTATAATTTCCTTGGTTATTTTGTTTTCCAGGGATTTAAAACCTTATATGTGTCCACATTAAGCTGCAGCTGACACCTTTCTGACCACAAGAACAACTTATCCGAATCTTATCTTCATTCGCCTTGGTGTCCTCAGAATTTAGCTAATAGCCTATTTTCGTGTCATCAACAAATTTCCTTTGTAAATTGGACACGTGTAACATCTGGGTATCTTCATTTGTAGGCGTTTCGCCATCCAGTGGCTTTACCAATACAATACAAGGACATAATGTGAAGTGTATAATTTTATACATTATTTACAGAAGATGAAGTAATCAGTCCCTCAACCTTAGAGTTGGTGACGAGCACCGTAGTCTTCACCAACTCTAAGGCTGAGGCACTGACTACCTGATCTTTGTATATAATTCTACAGTCCTCACACTATGTTCTTGAATTGTATTGATAAAGCCACTGGCTGGTTTTGTCAATGCAAGAACATAATGGTCACTGGAAGATACCCAGGTGTTACAAATGTGTCTAAGTCTTCATCTTGTCGGTCCTATATACTGTTTGTGTACAAATTTCCTTTGTCTTTATTTATATCATCATCCACTTAATTTATGTATAATGTGAACAACGGTGGGCTCAATACTTGTTCTTGCATAATACTGCTTGTAAAGAGTCCCTATTCTTAGCTCTCCCCATTTATGCAAACTCTTTGTTGCCTGTTGATCCACTAATGTCTTTATCCAGGAATTAATTTCCTCTCCAATACCATGTGCAGCTACTTTCTTCATCAATATTTTTTGTGAATATTCATCAAAGTCTTTAATAATATCAATACACATATTGTCATAGTCTTTATCATGGTCCACCACCTCAAACACCATAGATGGTACATTAGTAGGGTAAGAAATACATTAGTAGGGCAAGAAATTGTGATGATATTCAATGCAATTCAAATTGATTAAATTGCATTTACAATAATGGTTCGCACATTACTGTTCCCATACCTCTGAACGATCTCCGTTCTTAGTCATCTACTTAAAACATGCTCTTTGGGTTTACTAAGACCTTCTTCGAACTCATCTAGAAACATTGAAAACAGTTCAGCAGATCCCTATGACAGTTTTTTCTTTTACTTTAGTACATTAATAAGTTTTGAGGACCACGTCACTAGTGACTGATCAATCGTTACTTATTTTAATCCTCTTCTGTATAATTAATATTAATTTCTGGGACAGTATTATTCTGGGGAAAATCTGTGAGGAAATGCCTAAGTGCTAAATTTTTGCATACATTTCATTTTGGTTGTCAGTAAGCTGACCTGTTACTGTTAAGTGGACCAATATTTATCTCCCTATTCCTATTCCATTATACCTGAAAGAAACTTCTGTGATGATCTACGATTATCTTATAACCTTAATCACATATTATATTGTGACTTTTCTCATCTCTTCTTGAGCTCTTCTCTTTGGTTTATTACATTAGAACTTAAGGTGACCGTTTCTTATTTTGCCTTGTAAGTAAATGTAACTTTTTCTTAACAAAAAAGTTCATATTTTCTTTCAGTCCGTTTTACGTAATTTTATTTTGATTTAATTTTTGTGTTAGGAATATGTGTTCATTGGGCAGCTTGCAAAGCAAGTTGGAAAACGTCATACTGGCAATCATTGCATAATTAGTTAGAAAATCTCCCTCACAGTTCTCCCTGTTAAGATTACCACTACATAGGCGGCTCCATAAATCCCACATAGTCAGCAGTGTGAAAAATCATTATTGAGTTTGATAAATGAGATATTAAAATAAGTAATTTGTTAACCAATTTGGATTTATCAATTAATCTCGAGATTACTTTTAAAGTTTTTTTTTTTTTAAGCCAGCCAAGCAAACTATTTTCCATAGTTGATTAAGAAACTGTTTTGACTCATTAAGAACATTTGTAGCAGTTGGCAAATTTATATAGAAAATGTGTTGCCTGTGCAACAAGCTTTCTTAAGTGTATCAGAGCATACATGGTAGCAGCACAACATACAGGCAGGAGAGGGGACTATCCGGTAGTCAGGTGGGCTTAACATAAAGTCAACATACAGGCAGGAGAGGGAACTATCCGGTAGTCAGGTGGGCTTAACATGAAGTTAACATACAGGCAGGAGAGGGGACTATCCGGTAGTCAGGTGGGCTTAACATGAAGTCAACATACAGGCAGGAGAGGGAACAATCCGGTAGTCAGGTGGGCTTAACATGAAGTCAACATACAGGCAGGAGAGGGAACAATCCGGTAGTCATGTGGGCTTAACATGAAGTCAACATACAGGCAGGAGAGGGGACTATCCGGTAGTCATGTGGGCTTAACATGAAGTCAACATACAGGCAGGAGAGGGGACTATCCGGTAGTCAGGTGGGCTTAACATGAAGTTAAGTGACCAACACAATCACACACAAAGAAGATAACCGAACCTTTGGCAATACAGACATTACACAAGATATGCTACTATGAATACCACTACTAATATTGCTACTACTACTACTACTACGACTACTACTACTACTACTACTACTACTACTACTACTACTACTACTACTACTACTACTACTGCTACTGCTACCTACTACAACTACTGCTTCCACTTCATAGTGCTAGTACCACAACTGCTACTGCTACTACTATTATTATTACGTCTACTACTACCACTTCTGATGCTACTACTTCAACTACTGTTACTACTTCTTCTACTACTACTAATATTATTACAACTGCTGCTATGCTGCTCTTGCGTCTTCTACTAGTTCTGCTAATATGACTACTGATACTGAAGAATAGAAAAGGCGCATTACTGAGGCTGGAACAATACACAATAACCCGCACTTACCAGACTGAAACTTATGACCACCTATCGACCTAAACTGGACCCTTAATATTAACTGGTCACAAAGAGAAGATAGAAGGGAAGAGAGGTAGAATATAGGATATAGGGACGGGAAGAGAGGTAGAACGGGAGGAATGAACTGAATTATAGTAGTAGTAGAAAATATTAATAGTAATAAAAAAAGGTGAGAGAGTGGAGTGTTAGCGAAGCAATAATAGTAGTAGTAGTAGACAACAGGACTGAACCCTCTTCGGCGGAAGACAGGAATTGTAATGAAAATATAGGAAATGTGAAGGGTTAAGAGAGGAGGAGAAAAAGAGATCTGGTCTAGTCACGAGAGTTCTGAAATTTGGAGCATTTGACAATATACAGATTCTCTCCGTCTTCCGACCTGTGCGACTTACGTCCATCCGCACATACGTCCAAAAAAAAAATCATTAAAAATTAGAAAAACAAATTATTACTGTACTGTACTGTGTTTGTTATAATCATTAAAAAAATCTAAGAAGGTAAAAGACAACGTTGAAGTAATGAGTAACAAGAAAATTAATAGGCCTAACCTAAGTACATTCAATACAGCAGTTTTATTTATGAGGCCTATGAATGATACCTACAAGTAAGGAACATCAGTTTGTGAGTAATGAAACTTAAGGTAGTAAAGCAAGCTGATAAAAAAAAGAGATAATGATGACAAAAATTTATTATGTTAAAACAATGTTGTACAGGTACACGACTTCTAAATGCCATGCAAACATAATTCCCAGATGCGTCCATTTCTTGGACAAAAGTTGGGGAGGATGTGTAATGAGAAAGGAAGGCATCTACAGAGACAAAGCCAGAACTGAGATTCATATTAGGAAAGTTATGTATAAGGGAAGCTTCAACAAGACGACGACTGTGAAAGCTAGAAGAAGGGTGGACAGTTTTTGTAGAAAATCAGTTAACATGACTGTGATCTCTAACACGACAAAGGACATTGTTAGTGTCGGCATGTCTAACACTTTTGTGCTCTTTAAGTTAGAAAGAGAGCAGCCATTTTCTCTAGAGTATTAGTGAGGTCAAGAGAAGGAGGAAATGATATTGATGTCAGATGGGAGGACTTCGCCACAAGCGAATCTCTACATGTCCAGTTAGACATCCCTGCGCTGAATCTATACTGGAAGACGCTCAGTTAGAGAGATAGACAAACTTGAGACACGACATGACTACTGGACTTCTCTCCTTGACGAAGACATTCGCAGACCCACAAACCAACACAACCTTTTCTACTCCTTGTATGATCCTGCTCCTAACCCTATTTACAAATAACCTCTGGATTCTCTGACAGGTACCGTGAGCTGTTCGTCCCTCTGACCCACGATAGCCTTAGCTGCTGGGTTAAGCCATGGATCAGTTTCTACACTCCTCTCTAGCGCTAATCTTTGCCTGTCCCGTCTTCCCTGCTCACCCCACTGGAGTCTTACCAACAGAAGATCCTGCTATTCATGTTCTCAAGTCTGTCCCACGATCGCCTTAGCTGCTGGGTTAAGCCCTGGCTTTATTTCTACGACTAAGAACACTCCTCTCCAGCGCTATTCATCGTCTGTCCTGTCTTCCCCGCTCATCCCATTGGGATCTTACCTGCACTTGTTAGTTCGTTCGTTCATAAGTTGATGAATGAGATACTTGTGCAACACTTAGGTATCTCTAATGTGGAAATGATTGGTCAGCCAGTGGCTTCCTCGATCCAGTGCAGAGAAGAATGATATTGGACTCAGGAAGCCAATGGTTGGCGAAACGTTTGCACGATAAAGGTACCCAAATGTTGCACATGTGACAGTCATCACTACTTTTACTTTCTTATTGCCACCTCCATCAGTGTTGCACTGCTACTGCTATTGCTACAACTACTATTATTCCTACTACTACTACTACTATCACTATTGTTACTACTACTATTATCATTGCTATTGCTACTATTACTGCTACTGCTACTACTATAATACAACTCCCTCCTCTCATTCTACATCTCCTGTTCCCCGCCTATCGCTCGTATATTGGCTTCCTTCCTTCCAGCTTCTCCACCACAAAATTCCGAAATATTGTGAAAGAATTAATTGCTGGCTTCAGCAGCTAGGAAACACTCATATATCTACCAAACGAAGCATTTAGAAGATTCTTGAACAGGCACTCTGCTGACGGGTTAAGCACTGGCTGGGTTATCACCACTGAAGACTCTCCTTTCTGGCGTTATTCTTCTCCTGTTCCCACTTTCTCTCCTAATATTTACCTGAGAGTTTCATGTGATGATTAAGACACATGAGCAACATTAAGTATATTTATTGTTGAAACGTTTCACCTACACAGTGGGCTTCTTCAAAGGCAGAAGGAATAGTAGTGAAATGAAGATGATGTAATCAGTCCATCAACCTTGGAGAAATAGTATTTGAGTTGGTCAGTCCCTCAGCCTGGAGAAGCCTACTGTGAAGGCGAAACTTTTCAACAATAAAGATAACTAACTATCGCTTATGTGTCTTAATCATCAACTTATAGGTATTTTAAATAAAAAAAAAGGCATAATACTTTGACTGGAACAATACACACACAACCCGCACATAGAAGAGAGGAGCTTACGACGACGTTTCGGTCCGACTTGGACCATTTACAAAGTCACACTAACACAAAGAACAGGTAGAAGGGGTATTTATAGGCCAGCAGAAAGGGGAGGGCACAAAAAAGTGGTGGAGGAGTAATAGTGGAAATAGTAGTGGTAGTGGAAGTAGTAGTACTGGAGTCAGTCAATTCTAAAAAAGAGGAGCACTGCAATAAAGCTGGCACTAATCTAGTTCATACCTCCCCTCCCTCTATAGATTCTCCCGGTGTCTACTCTATTTCTTGTTCCTCCTGTCTTCTTCAGTACTTTGGAGAAACTGGCCGATCTCTTTCTGACAGACTTAGGGAGCACAAAAATAGTGTTAGGCTTGCCGACACTAATATTGCTCTTTTCTGTCATGTCAGAGATCACAGTCATCCTATTGATTGGTCTTCTGCTAAAACTGTCTACCCTACGTCCAACTTTCACAGTCGCCGTCTGGTTGAATCCTCCCTTATACACAACTTTCCCTGTATGAATCTTAGCCCTGGCTTTGTCTCTGTAGATGCTTTCCTCTCCCATTACATTGTTAAATGCTCTAAACTTCAGAACACCCGTGACTTAACCTGATTCCTTCCCCTTCTATCTCTTCCCCTTTCTCCTCATATCTCTTCTCCCTTCTCCTCTTTCTTCTTTCTCCTCTGTATTTCTCCTTCTTTATTTTATTTTCATCATTTTTTTCCCTCTGTATTCATGCCCTTACCCTATGCGGGTCGCCAGCTTTATTGCAGTGCTCCTCTTTCCTAGAATTGACTGACTCCACTACTACTACTTCCACTACCACTACTACTTCCACTACTACTCCTTCACCACTTTCTTGTGCCCTCCCCTGTCTGCTGGCCTATAAATACCCCTTCTACCTCTTCTTTGTGTTAGTGTGACTTTGTAAATGGTCCAAGTCGAACCGAAACGTCGTCGTAAGCTCCTCTCTTCTATGTGCGGGTTGTGTGTGTATAGGTAATTTATTTTATACCATTTTCAACATAACATTCATATATCATATCGTTCTTCTCTGTGTGAGAATATAATGATTCTGGTCGGACCGAAACGTTGCTATAAGTTTCAGTCATCTACGTCCAGGTTATTTCTGTATAACTACCACAGCAATATTAGCAATGAACGAGCGAGCGAGACTTTGGTCCAACCTACCAGGAGCACTTGGCCTACTGCAGTCCAGGAGCACTTGACCTACTGCAATCCAGGAGCACTTGGCCTACTGCAGTCCAGGAGCACTTGGCCTACTGCAGTCCAGGAGCACTTGACCTACTGCAGTCCAGGAGCACTTGGCCTACTGCAGTCCAGGAGCACTTTGCCTACTGCAGTCCAGGAGCACTTGACTTACTTCAGTCCAGGAGCACTTGACCTACTCCAGTCCAGGAGCACTTGACCTACTACAGTCCAGAAGCACTTGGCCTACTGCAGTCCAGGAGCACTTGACCTACTTCAGTCCAGGAGCACTTGACCTACTCCAGTCCAGGAGCACTTGACCTACTACAGTCCAGAAGCACTTGGCCTACTGCAGTCCAGGAGAACTTGACCTACTGCAGTCCAGGAGCACTTGATCTACTGCAGTCCAGGAGCACTTGACCTACTGCAGTCCAGGAGCACTTGACCTATTGCAGTCCAGGAGCACTTGACCTACTGCAGTCCAGGAGCACTTGACCAACTGCAGTCTAGGATTACTTGGCATACTGCAGTCCAGGAGCACTTGGCCTACTGCAGTCCAGGAGCACTTGACCTACTGCAGTCCAGGAGCACTTGGCCTACTGCAGTCCAGTAGCACTTGGCATACTGCAGTCCAGGAGCACTTGACCTACTGCAGTCCAGGAGCACTTGGCCTACTGCAGTCCAGGAGCTCTTGACCTACTGCAGTCCAGGAGCACTTGGCCTACTGCAGTCCAGGAGCACTTGACCTACTGCAGTCCAGGAGCACTTGACCTACTGCAGTCCAGGAGCATTTGACCTACTGCAGTCCAGGAGCACTTGACCTAGTGCAGTCCAGTAGCACTCGACCTACTGCAGTCCAGGAGCACTTGACCTACTGCAGTCCAGGAGCACTTGGTCTACTGCTGTCCAGGAGCACTTGACCAACTGAAGTCCAGGAGCACTTGGCCTACTGCAGTCCAGGAGCACTTGACCTACTGCAGTCCAGGAGCTACTTGACCTACTGCAGTCCAGGAGCACTTGGTCTACTGCTGTCCAGGAGCACTTGACCAACTGAAGTCAAGGAGCACTTGGCCTACTGCAGTCCAGGAGCACTTGACCTACTGCAGTCCAGGAGCACTTGACCTACTGCAGTCCAGGAGCACTTGACCTACTGCAGTCCAGGAGCACTTGTCCTACTGCAATTTATGTGCCTTTCCTCACTTCACATCACTTGTTTCCCACACACACGCTCCTACCTCTACTTCTACCTCACTTGTTTCCCACACACACGCTCCTACCTCTACTTCTACCTCACTTGTTTCCCACACACACGCTCCTACCTCTACTTCTACCTCACTTGTTTCCCACACACACGCTCCTACCTCTACTTCTATAACTTGGAATTTTAAATAGCTCGGTAATGGCTTCCCCGACAGAGTTGACTCATGGTGTCACTCGTACCCCAGATAGATGCATTCCATCCTTTGCATATAAACTGACTCACGAAATCGTAATGACAAGATTGCAAACAACCATACCACGAGCATATAAATCATGTTTGCTATAAAAATTATCCATGTTTCCAATGAATGGGATTACTCTTTGCAGTCCTTGTCTAGCCAGCAATTTACACTAATTACTTTAGACACCTCGCCATTGCCCACTCCTAGGTAAAATGCTACATTATTTTTATTAACACATCGGCCGATTCCCACCAAGGCAGGGTGACCCCCAAGGCAGGGTGGCCCGAAAAACAAAAACTTTCATCATTCTCTCCATCATTGTCTTGCCAGAGGGGTGTTTTACACTACAGTTATAAAACTGCAACATTAACACCCCTCCTTCAGAGTGCAGACACTGTACTTCCCATCTCCAGGACACAAGTCCGGCCTGCCGGTTTCCCTGAATCCCTTCATAAATATTATTTTGCTCAAACTCCAACAGCACGTCAACTATTTGTCTCCATTCACTCCTATCAAATACGCTACCATAAGCTACATATGGTAAGATATTTCTCAGATCTAATTAAATCTATAGCAATCCTGTAGTTAACTAGCAGTTGCTGTGTCCCACCCTCCCCCGTATCATTTATTCCAGCACTAAGGCAGATAATAGTCTAATCATTTCCTAACATAATGTTATGCACCCTGTTGACTATGTCATCCAGCTCCAGGGAAACACCATCTGTCGCACCTTCCTATTCGTCTTACAGATGGCACTCTCGTACTTATATATTGTGCTACTATCAGGTATGATCCATTACAATTGAAAAAAAAACTGCTGGACAGGCGAAACGTTGTCTATATAAAGTTTCCAAATGCTATTCGTGTGTCTTGATCATCTTCAATTTATTGGTATTTAAGTACCAGTTACTATTACATAAATTGTTTTAAGAAGCAGTGGTGGAAAACCTGAAGGAATTCATCCACTAGACGTCTTGTCAAATTTCTCCCGTTATTTTGGCTGATTTTTAAAATCTTTCTGTAAAGTTACATGTTTGTCTCTGGTTGCCTTTATATTGTTCTTTCCAGAAAGATATACGAGTTGCCATCAAAGTTTGGGTGTCAGTAAATAACACCTAAGATTAGTTTTTCACATACTTCTAGAAACGCTTGCCTGACGCTTTGTGTTTCTTATGCATTTTTTCTTTTCTGATATAACTATTCAAATTTTCCCTCGTCCTGCTCTTTATTAATGTGAGATAATTTGTTCTCTTTTATGTGGCATTCAACAGTCACGATTCTATTTTTTAGATTAAATTTGATCTTTATTTGTGTGTGTTATTCATATAATAGATATTAAGGATTTACTCCCCCCCCCTTTTCTTTCTCCTCTGAGTTTGTTTCTAAAAAGTTCCTTTAAGTTTATGACTAATTATGTAAACGAAATAATATCAAGTTCTGAACTTTTCCGAATTTATCTTGGTAACTCTTGTTTCATACCAACACACCATTTCTTCGCCTTCCATCAATTTTTAAGTACTAAGGTGCTACTCCTTCCCCTCGGTCGAACTGGCTACCACTTTTATCCGTTCCCAGCAAATATGCACCCAATCCTTTAAAGACATATGATGTTTGCCTTAGATTCTATTCCAGTCACTGTTTAGCAAGAAATTTACACAATTTTACACATACAATGATTCACTTCACTCTCTAATTTTCAAAATGTTATAGGTGATGGGTACACTTCCGTTTTGCCTCATTAAATCTATATCTATCATGTCTATATCTATCATCCCCAGTACTGAATCAAATAACAGGGTTGTTCTCATTATATCGCATAATCAAAACTATAAGTTGAATCATTCATACCAGCTGTAGGGAAACAACCTCAGTCACACCTACATGTTTCCGGTTCAAAATGTTCTTTCTGTTTATAATATTTGCAAGTGTCGAAGCTTTTGTCTTAGCTGCCTCCTTACCAACAACTGGAAATATGTCCTGAATAAGAGCAAAGTAATTATTGCTGTCCAGATCTGCTTCTACAAATACCCAACTACTGCAAATTACTTTACATTTATTAATACTAATTATTTCACACTCATTATTATATATATTCATTCTTGTCCATTTTAATGTTATTAAACTATAACACTAATAAAGACTTCATGAACAAGACACTTAGCTCAGGACACGACTTACTTGGGCTACTTCCTCGAATCAAACTCATAAGCACCAAACCAATTTTTTTCAGGTGACATGTTACTCTTACAAGAATCGTCAAGGTACCTTAAAAATTTTCAGCCAATATTTTTGACAGTTAAGCTGAGAGACCAATTTTTCATTTTTCACTATTACATTTATAGAAGCGGTGTAATCCCGTGGGGGTTATATAGCACCTGAAGAATACCAGACAAACAGATTCCATCCAAGAAAATAAAAGGAAGCGAAGTTTTATTTACATAACAAAGTCCTGCATCAAGAAGCTTCCTTCTCCACATTTTTGCCCGACAGCCACTTGCAGTAATTTATTGATGAGAAAACAGTTTATAACCTTAAAACCCGTTAGTCAAGGTTAAGAAGTACTTTGTTATGACTGCTCTTCTTTGTTATGACTGATCTTCTTTATTATGATTGCTCTTCTTTGTTATGACTGCTCTTCTTTAAGACGTATCACTGAGGAGTGGAAGGATTACCCACAAATTTAGTAAGAAGAAACTACGTTAAAAGACAATTTTTTAAAGACAATGTTTCGATTGATACCAAACTTTTAAAAGTCAATTACATTGTATATGTAACACCACATTATATATTAAGAAGATGGTTTGCCGGACGTATGAAAAGTGAATTAATGGATGCCGGAGTGGTGACTTGGGCAGAATGTTGTGTCATTTTCATATATTGTGTTGGACAGGTTTTGAGATGGGTATACCAAGAGGTTTTGCGATGCTAAGTTCCCTCTGCATCTGTTCATGTCTTCCCCTAAGAGAGGTTTTTCGACGCTGATGAGGACCTCTTGATCCAAGGAGTTGAACTCGAGTTCTATTTTCTTGAACACCACATGATTGTCTTCTATTTCTACAGGGGCTATATGATCCCTACTAGGGATCAAGTAGCCCTTACTAGCCCATACTTACTGGTTCATACTAGGGGCTACTGTCCAAACTATGGGCCAGTAGGCCTTCTGCAGTGTTCCTCCATTCTTATGTCCTTATAATAATATTAATAAGAATAGTGTTTATATCTCTAATGATTCTAATCATTCATAATTTGCTTTCAACGAGACTTATGTAAATAATATTTTATGAAATTTATTTTGTAATTTGCTAAGTGAAACAGAAACATCTTAAAACATTAATGTTTTTCTTGGTCATTATCAATAATCTGTCTTAATTTAGACAAAATGGATCATTGCTTTCCATAACTTTTGTCCTATATATTTATCTTCATTTGTCCATATGGTGCCTCATTTTTCATTTTTTCCAGCAATTATACATATCCTTTTCAAATAAAAGATTCTTTAGTCTCCTTTTTATCCATTGAGGACTATTTTTAATATTTTTTTTTCTGGGAATATATGACATTTTGGAATTTGTAAAATATTTTTGAAGCTTCTTTACGAGCCTGGCCCATGGCCGGGCTCCGAGAGTAGTTAAACTCTCGAAAATCTACAAAGGTATATCCTGTTGGAAATTATCTTCACTAGTGTTTGACATGTTTTTTATCGAGAAAATTAGTTACATTATCCAGGTTAACCATTGCTACCTGATCCACAGGTGCATTGCTACCTGATCCACAGGTATTGCTACCTGATCCCCAGGTGCATTACTACCTGATCCCCAGGTGCATTACTACCTGATCCCCAGGTGCATTACTACCTGATCCCCAGGTGCATTGCTACCTGATCCCCAGGTGCATTGCTACCTGATCCCCAGGTGCATTACTACCTGATCCCCAGGTGCATTACTACCTGATCCCCAGGTGCATTACTACCTGATCCCCAGGTGCATTACTACCTGATCCCCAGGTGCATTGCTACCTGATCCCCAGGTGCATTGCTACCTGATCCCCAGGTGCATTGCTACCTGATCCCCAGGTGCATTACTACCTGATCCCCAGGTTCATTGCAGAGTCTGTATAGCAAAAATCTGAAACCTTAACTGAATTATTTCTATAATCGTGTGTCCAGGAAATATTAAAAGAATTGTATGTGTGACAGCTTTCCTATGATCACTAGGTTAATGTCTAACAATGACAATACAGAATTTAGCTTCTCAGATTTCTACATAATTATGCATATTATGCTTAACAATTCACAAACGGGCGAAATTATTTTCAAACATTATCTCTCAGTCCACAGCAGGATTCGAACCTACACACTCTACCTCGAAGTACTACGTACTTTGATGCAGAGTGTGTAGGTTCGAATCCTGCTGTAGACTGAGAGATCTTGTTTGATTTACTATGTAAATTCTCCAACATTCAGTGGGTTTTGCAATGATATGTATGAACAAGCACCAATAGAAACCAATCTAACGTAACCCAACCTAACCCATCCTTGGGAGATCTAACCTGAACAATGACCAGTTTTAGGTAAGGTTAAGTTACATTAATAACGGTTTGCTACCAAAAAAATGTTTTTAATCCAGTTCACCGAAAATGCATCTCAATTAACAGCCAACAAGATATTAAAGCATTTACATAAAAACAACAAGCAATTAAGCTTATTATCGATCGTTGACATTTATTTTGTTTTTAGACTCAGGTCAGTAAGGTAATTCATTTCCATTACCTCAGTTACAAACTTCTTTAAAAAGAAGAGTCGCGAACAACCAGCACATGGTCGTAAGACTATTCTGGCCTCAGCATGCAATTTGTCTTAGTTTATTTACTATGTTTTATTACGACAGCAGGTTCACAATAAGAGACCTGATGTACCTGGGCATAAATTAAGTCTCCGGACAAGGAACAATCCACAAGAAAATAAAGCCAATGGCAAACAGGAAAGGTGTAGGTTTTAGTATCCACATATTACCTTCACTAATATACTTACATTGTAGACAAAGTGCAATAAATGAACCGAATGATAATAAGCGATTGAACAAATAGAGGTGTTCACTACAGTTTGTTTTACACCGCAATATAGACCAGTATGGTAAGAGTGCACGCGACCAATATTGTAAGAGTGCACTCGACCAGTATTGTAAGAGTGCACGAGACAAATATTGTAAGAGTGCACTCGACCAGTATTGTAAGAATGCACGCGACCAATATTGTAAGAGTGCACTCGACCAGTATTGTAAGAATGCATGCGACCAATATTGTAAGAGTGCACGAGACCAATATTGTAAGAGTGCACTCGACCAATATTGTAAGAGTGCACGCGACCAATATTGTAAGAGTGAGCGCGACCAATATTGTAAGAGTGCACTCGACCAATATTGTAAGAGTGTACGAAACCAATATTGTAGGAGTGAACGAGACCAATATTGTAAGAGTGCTCTCGACCAATAATGTAAGAGTGCACTCGACCAATATTGATCAGTATTGTAAGAGTGCTCTCGACCAATATTGATCAGTATTGTAAGAGTGCTCTCGACCAATAATGTAAGAGTGCACTCGACCAATATTGATCAGTATTGTAAGAGTGCACTCGACCAATATTGATCAGTATTGTAAGAGTGCACTCGACCAATATTGTAAGAGTGCACTCGATCAATATTTAAAGAGTGCACTTGACCAATATTGTAAGAGTGCACTCGACCAATATTGTAGGAGTGCACTCGACCAATATTGTAAGAGTGCACTCGACCAGTATTGTAAGAATGCATGCGACCAATATTGTAAGAGTGCTCGAGACCAATATTGTAAGAGTGCACTCGACCAATATTGTAAGAGTGCACGCGACCAATATTGTAAGAGTGCACTCGACCAATATTGTAAGAGTGCACTCGACCAATATTGTAAGAGTGCACTCGACCAATATTGTAAGAGTGCACTCGACCAATATTGATCAGTATTGTAAGAGTGCACTCGACCAGTATTGATCAGTATTGTGGGAGTGCACTCGACCAATATTGTAAGAGTGCACTCGACCAATATTGTAGGAGTGCACTCGACCAATATTGTAAGAGTGCACTCGACCAATATTGTAAGAGTGCACGAGACCAATATTGTAAGAGGGCACTCGACCAATATTGTAAGAGTGCACGCGACCAATATTGTAAGAGTGCACTCGACCAATATTGTAAGAGTGCACTCGACCAATATTGTAAGAGTGCACTCGACCAATATTGTAAGAGTGCACTCGACCAATATTGATCAGTATTGTAAGAGTGCACTCGACCAGTATTGATCAGTATTGTAAGAGTGCACTCGACCAATATTGTAAGAGTGCACTCGACCAATATTGTAGGAGTGCACTCGACCAATATTGTAAGAGTGCACTCGACCAATATTGTAAGAGTGCACGCGACCAATATTGTAGGAGTGCACTCGACCAATATTGTAAGAGTGCACTCGACCAATATTGACCAATATTGTAAGACTGCACTCGACCAATATTGACCAATATTGTAAGACTGCACTCGACCAATATTGACCAATATTGTAAGACTGCACTCGACCAATATTGACCAGTATTGTAAGAGTGCATTTGACCAATATTGACCAGTATTGTAAGAGTGCACTCGACCAATATTGACCAGTATTGTAAGAGTGCACTCGACCAATATTGACCAGTATTGTAAGAGTGCACTCGACTAACCTTAGTGAGCATCTGTCCCCAGCCAGGCGTGGAAGTATAACATTACTGGACAGTGAGTCAGAGTAGATGAGCCCCTTATTCAACTATTCCAACCTGACTACCAATTTGGCTGGTCTAGAAGGTATGCACGAATCGGTATGTGATGAATAAATTGCAAAACACTCGGTGCACCTCACATGCTTCTTTCACTTTGATTTTTTGTCAAATAGATCTTAAGGTTCCCATCTGTATTTGTCTTCTGTAATTTCCACGACCCTCTGTACTAGATCTAGAATACTTTTTACATCAACTTTTTTCAGACAACTGGTAATAACTAATATATACCCTCAGATAGAGAACAGTTTTCACTCTCCACTGACCCTTTCCAGCCCTTGATGCTTGTTACTTACACATAAATATAATCCGAATACATGACACTTTTATCGTAAAAGATAACCCAGCTGTCAATGATTATAATCTGGTACTACACTCACCATTTACTCAGCCGATATTTATTCAGGTATGTATAACAATAATGTTTTCTTTAATCTTCGTAACAGCTTAACCTCAACTGAATTAGCAACTCCAAACTTCCAGCTCTCCTGATGTCACATCCTCCCACAATTAGCCTGTGATATCTTGTTTCACTCTGACGGAAAATGGTTTATCTTGTTAACAAAATATTTTCTCGAACCAACATAAACTCTCTTTTATGATTACTGTCTAAATTTCATGAGGTTTTATGAGATAATGCAGTGAGAAACAGGTGATGTAATATGAAAAGAGATGAGGTAATGATCAGAGGAGAGAAGATAGTTGGAAATATTAGAAGACAGTAAGAAAAGTGAAGAGAGAGCAGAGAATGTTTGTTAAGGGGGAGAAATATAAGTGACTGGAGGAGAGACATGTCGACAAATCAGTATAGAGAGACAGATCATAATAAATCATGGAACATAAGATTCAATCACAACATTATACAATCACCACATTATTCCAAAGAATATTTTTAAAGTACCATATATTTCACAAGAAACAATGGATCATATAGTAAAGTACATTAATATATGACTAACATAGTCAGTATTCCAATATTATGAACCTAATCACATTCATTGATAACTGGGACCTCTTCTATGGCAGAAATGACATGTATGCCAGGGATGGGGTTCACTTATCCAGGTCTGGGGTGGGGGCACTGGCAACTGCAGTGGAGGGAGCTGTTAGGGCTTTAAACTAGAAATAGTTAGTGGTATGGGTTTTGGGGGGAAAACAGAGAAGTCCCAGTGTAGTAATATTATAAGTTGTAGGAGAACTAGTAATAGGCAGAATAAGGTGGATAGTGGAAAGCTAGTGACACTAGATGACAAGGACAGTAATAGGTATAGTGGAAAAACAGAGATGAGCAGGAAGGGTAAAGAGAAAGGAGGGTCTCTAAATATATATTACACCAATAGTCGTAGTGCTAGGAATAAGATGGACGAGTTGAGATTAGTTGCAAGTACGGGTAATATTGATGTTTTTGCAATAACTGAGACATGGTTTAATATGAAAAATCGGGACTTGCCTGCCGAATGTCACATTCAGGGTTTTAAATTGTTCCAAGTAGACAGAAGTATCGGGAAAGGGGGTGGGGTGGCACTCTATGTCCGTGATCATTTAAATTGTTGCATAAAAACATGTATAAAGTCTGAATTAACACATACAGAGTCTGTCTGGATAGAATTTTCAGAGGGGTGTGAAAAATTGATTTTAGGCGTGATTTACCGTCCTCCAAACTTAGATAGGGAACAAGGGAGACTACTTTGGGAGGAAATTGTTAAGGCCACAAGACACGATAACGTAGTAATTCTAGGGGACTTTAACTTTAGTCAGATTGATTGGAATTTCATGACAGGGAATTTAGAATCTAACGACTTTTTAGAAGTAGTTCAGGATTGCTTTTGAAGCAGTTTGTAACAGAACCTACAAGGGAAATAACCTACTTGACTTGGTTCTGGCAAGCAAGGAAACCCTTGTTAATAATTTAGAAATTACAGAGGAACTCGGCTCAAGCGACCACAAGTCAATTACCTTTAGCATTGAATGGATGTATGATAGTAGGGATAATTCAGTAATGGTCCCAGATTTTCGCTTAGCAGATTATAATGGACTTAGAGAACACTTATCAACTGTGGACTGGGGTGAAGAAGAGAGGTATCAATATGACAGTTTTCTTGACACTATACAGGCTGCCCAAAGAACATTTATCCCGTATAAAGAAATTAGATCAAGTAGAAATGACCCAAAATGGATGAATAATAGGCTCAAATATCTTTTAGGGCAGAAGAAAGGAATTTATAGGCGCATAAAAAGAGGTGAGGGTCATCTTATAAATCAGTATACTGACATTAAGAGGGACGTTAAAAGGGAATAAGAAAATCTAAACGGGACTATGAAATTAAAGTTGCTAGGGATTCAAAAACTAACCCAAAAGTTTTTCCAGGTTTATAGAACAAAAGTTAGGGATAAGATAGGTCCCTTAAAAATAACTTTGGGCATCTTACTGACAAGGAGAATGATATGTGCTCTATTTTTAATAATTATTTTCTCTCGGTTTTCACACAGGAAGACATTAATAATATCCCAGTAATTAATTTTTACAGAGGCCCAGAAGAAGATAAATTATTTAATATCACAGTCACTAGCGAAATGATTATGAAACAGCTGGACCGACTGAAACAAAATAAATCGCCGGGTCCTGATGAGCTTTTTGCAAGGGTTCTTAAGGAATGCAAAATGGAACTCTGTGAACCAATATCTAACATTTTTAATTTATCTCTTCAAACAGGTGTAGTGTCTGATATGTGGAAGATGGCTAATGTAATTCCTATTTTTAAAGCAGGGGACAAGTCACTACCGTCAAACTACCGCCCAATAAGCCTGACCTCAATTGTAGGCAAATTACTAGAGTCAATTATAGCTGATATTATTAGAAGCCATCTAGATAACCATAATTTGATTAATGATACCCAGCATGGATTCACGAGGGGCCGTTCCTGCCTATCTAATTTATTAACCTTCTTCAGTAAAGCTTTTGAGGCTGTTGATCACGATAAAGAATTCGATATTGTTTATTTAGACTTTAGTAAGGCTTTTGATAGAGTACCGCACCAGAGACTGTTAAAGAAAGTGGCAGCTCATGGCATTGGGGGGAAAAGTGCTGTCATGGATCGAGTCATGGCTCACCAATAGGAAGCAGAGAGTGTGCATAAATGGGGTTAAATCCGAATGGGGACTTGTAACAAGTGGTGTTCCACAGGGATCAGTCTTAGGCCCATTGTTATTTATAATATATATCAATGACCTTGATGAGGGAATTACTAGTGATATGAGCAAATTCGCCGACGACACGAAGATAGGTAGGATAATTGATTCAAACATAGATGTCATAGAACTTCAGGAAGATTTAGACAAACTTAATTCGTGGTCAGAAAAGTGGCAGATGCAGTTCAATGTAGATAAATGCAAGGTTCTGAAGCTCGGAGTGTCCATAACCCAAGCACTTATAAGTTAAATAACGTAGAACTTAGCCATACAGATTGCGAGAAGGACTTGGGGGTGATGGTAAGCAGCAACCTTAAACCAAGACAGCAATGCCTAAGCGTACGTAATAAGGCAAATAGATTACTGGGATTTATATCAAGAAGTGTTAGCAACAGAAGTCCAGAGGTTATATTACAGCTTTATACATCATTAGTAAGGCCTCACCTAGATTACGCAGCTCAGTTCTGGTCTCCATATTACAGAATGGACATAAATTCGTTAGAAAACATTCAGCGTAGAATGACTAAATTAATACATAGCATTAGAAATCTTCCTTACGAAGAAAGATTGAAGACCCTAAAATTACATTCACTTGTAAGACGTAGAATGAGGGGAGACATGATCGAGGTATACAAGTGGAAAATGGGTATTAACAAAGGGGATATAAATAAGGTCTTGAGGATATCTCTCCAAGAAGAACCCGCAATAATGGATTCAAGTTAGATAAGTTTAGATTTAGAAAGGATATAGGAAAGTATTGGTTTGGAAATAGGGTAGTTGATGAGTGGAACAGTCTGCCTTGTAGGGTTATTGAAGCTAGGACCTTGGGTAGTTTCAAATTTAGGTTGGATAAATTCATGAGTGAGAGGGGTTGGATTTGAGTGGGACTCGCGCATGAGTGGGTAGAATTGTCAAAGCTTATTTCTTGGGTAGCTTTGAAAATTGGGTTGAGCAAATATTATGTTAGTGGGATGGATTGTGAAGGACCTGCCTAGTATGGGCCAACAGGCCTGCTGCAGTGTTCCTCCTTTCTTATGTTCTTATGTATCAAAATTAATGTTTACATCTTAAGAACATTAGTACAGCATAATACACTGTGTTAAGTCAATGGACACAGATCCAACTGTGACAATAGATTGTGGCAATGTTTCGCTCTCAAGCTTGAAAAAGCTCCTGGAGAGCAAAACGTTGCCTCAATAAAATGTTACACTAGTTGCATCTATGTGCATTTACCTATCATTTTGTCGGAAATTTTACCATTATTACTAAAATACACAGTATTTGTTTAAAACATCAAACAATACAATGATTTATCAACATTGTGTGATATAATGAATGGGGTAACTTTCATATCAGTACTTTGAGTGATCTGTATTACTGGAAACAAGATATATGGTTTATAGCTAAAACCACATTGTGAGTGTTTAATAAGTTCATACAAATAGAGTATCATACTTTTTCACCAGGGAAGAGCATGACACCAACTGGTCTACAGAGACCATAAGATCACTTGGTCTGGGGTGACCATCATAACAGAATACACAGGTTTGTGGCAGGACACAAAGTCTCGACGCTTCAGGTGTGGAGAAGGTGTTCCTGGATCTGGAGATATTGAGGTGTTGCGTGACTTACAGATCCCAAAGAGATGATGGGCCTTCAGGTTCCGAAGTATTGCAAGATTTGGAGATGCCGAGGTGTTGCAAAACTTGAAAATACTGAAGTGTTGCATGATCTGCATCACTTGTTGATACTGAATCGTTGAAAGATCAGCTGTTATTTATGTGTAAGAGGAGGAACAGGTATTGTGTTGTTACGGATCATCCATATACTGAGGTTTTGTAAGATCTTCGTATACTGAGGTGTTGCAGTATCTGCATATACTGAGGTGTAGCAGTACCTGCAGATACTGAGGTGTAGCAGTACCTGCAGATACTGAGGTGTAGCAGTACCTGCCGATACTGAGGTGTAGCAGTACCTGCAGATACTGAGGTGTAGCAGTACCTGCAGATACTGAGGTGTAGCAGTACCTGCAGATAGTGAGGTGTAGCAGTACCTGCAGATACTGAGGTGTAGCAGTACCTGCAGATACTGAGGTGTTGCAGTACCTGCAGATACTGAGGTGAAGCAGTACCTGCAGATGCTGAGGTGTAGCAGTACCTGCAGATACTGAGGTGTAGCAGTACCTGCAGATACTTAGGTGTAGCAGTACCTGCAGATACTGAGGTGTAGAAGTACCTGCAGATACTGAGGTGTAGCAGTACCTGCAGATACTGAGGTGTAGCAGTACCTGCAGATACTGAGGTGTAGCAGTACCTGCAGATACTGAGGTGTAGAAGTACCTGCAGATACTGAGGTGTAGCAGTACCTGCAGATACTGAGGTGTAGCAGTACCTGCAGATAGAGCTGTGAGAGCTATGATATTATTTTTGTAAAGACCTTTGTGAATAATAATGTACTATTTAATTTAAATTTTAAGTCAGCATACTGTAGAAAAAAAACTTTGTTTTCGAAAAGACCGACTTTCATTGACGCCAGCAGCCGCTTGCCTTCATTACCATTAAACAAATGTGACTTTTTTTCATTACAAACAATAATGTTTCTATAAGGTATTTTTTTGGTGAAATATTATACTAGAAAAAAAATCAAAGTTTTTTAACACCAACTGCTTTTATATACATAGTTGTTTGCCCTCCACTTGTCTGCTTATTAAACACACACACACACACACACACACACACACTCACACACACACATACACACACACACACACACACACACACACACACACACACACAGGTTCTTCGGGAAGGAGCTGAGGTACTGAGTGTGCCACTTACCATAATATTCAACACATCCCTTGAGAATGGGCAAATACCTGAGGTATGGAAGAAGGCCAACGTAGTCCCCATCTTTAAAAAAGGAGACAGAAAAGAGGCACTAAACTATAGACCGTTGTCACTTACATGTATAGTGTGTAAATTCATGGAGAAAATCATCAGGAAAAGAATGGTGGAGCACCTTGAGCTGAACAGGATATTAAACACCAGACAGCACGGATTCCGGGAAGGCAAATCCTGTGTAACAAAGCTCCTAGAGTTCTATGATAAAGTAACAGAGGTAAGGCAAGAGAGAGAAGGGTGGGTTGATTGCATTTTCCTTGACTGCAGGAAGGCCTTCGACACAGTTCCTCACATGAGATTAGTAAAGAAGTTGGAAGAACAAGCATGTATAACAGGAAGTTCACTGGAATGGATCAGGGAATACCTCACAGGGAGGCAACAACGGGTCATGATGCGTGATGAGGTATCACAGTGGGCGCCTGTGACGAGCGGCGTACCGCAGGGGTCAGTCCTAGGACCAGTGTTATTCTTGGTATATGTAAGTGACATGAGGGATGGGATAGACTCAGAAGTGTCTCTGTTCGCAGATGATGTGAAATTAATGAGGAGAATCACATCGGAAGAGGACCAAGCAGGACTCCAAACAGACCTGGACAAGCTTGACATCTGGTCTAGCAACTGGCTTCTCGAATTCAATCCCACCAAATGCAAAGATCGGAGAAGGGCAAAGAAGACCGCTGACAGAGTACAGGCTAGGCGGACAAAGGCTACAAACCTCGGCAAAGGAGAAAGACCTTGGGGTGAGTATAACGCCAAGCACGTCTCCGGAGGCACACATCAACCAGATAACTGCGGCAGCATATGGGCGATTGGCAAACCTAAGATTAGCGTTCCGTTACCTTAACAAGGAATCGTTCAAGACACTGTACACCGTGTACGTCAGGCCCATACTAGAATATGCAGCACAAGTCTGGAACCCACACCTGGTCAAGCACGTAAAGAAACTAGAGAAAGTGCAAAGGTTTGCGACAAGGTTAGTTCCACAACTCAGGGGTCTGTCCTATGAAGAAAGGTTGAGGGAAATAGGACTAACAACACTGGAGGAAAGAAGGGTCAGAGGAGACATAATAACGACATACAAAATACTGCGGGGAATCGACAAGGTAGACAGTGACAGGATGTTCCAGAGAGGGAACACAGAAACAAGGGGACACAACTGGAAGCTGAAGACTCAGATGAGTCAAAGAGATGTTAGGAAGCATTTCTTCAGCCACAGAGTAGTCAGGAAGTGGAATAGTCTAGAGAAAGATATAGTGGAGGCAGGAACCATACATAGTTTTAAGACGAGGTATGATAAAGCTCATGGAGCAGGGAGAGCAGAGACCCAGTAGCGGACAGCGAAGAGGCGGGGCCAGGAGCTGAGTCTCGACCCCTGCAACCACAATTAGGTGAGTACAATTAGGTGAGTACACACACACACACACACATACAGGCCCATAACACACAATTTCACCACTAATCTTCACACAATTAACCCACACATACACAAACACACACACAATGTGTGGGCGCCTGTGACGAGCGGCGTACCGCAGGGGTCAGTCCTAGGACCAGTGTTATTCTTGGTATATGTAAACGACATGACGGATGGGATAGACTCAGAAGTGTCTCTGTTCGCAGATGATGTGAAATTAATGAGGAGAATCACATCGGAAGAGGACCAAGCAGGACTTCAAACAGACCTGGACAAGCTTGACATCTGGTCTAGCAACTGGCTTCTTGAATTCAATCCCACCAAATGCAAAGTCATGAAGATCGGAGAAGGACAAAGAAGACCGCTGACAGAGTACAGGCTAGGTGGACAAGGGCTACAAACCTCGGCAAAGGAGAAAGACCTTGGGGTGAGTATAACGCCAAGTACGTCTCCGGAGGCACACATCAAACAGATAACTGCGGCAGCATATGGGCGACTGGCAAACCTAAGATTAGCGTTCCGTTACCTAAACAAGGAATCGTTCAAGACACTGTACACCGTGTACGTCAGGCCCATACTAGAATATGCAGCACCAGTCTGGAACCCACACCTGGTCAAGCACGTAAAGAAACTAGAGAAAGTGCAAAGGTTTGCGACAAGACTAGTTCCACAACTCAGGGGTCTGTCCTATGAAGAAAGGTTGAGGGAAATAGGACTAACAACACTGGAGGAAAGAAGGGTCAGAGGAGACATGATAACGACATACAAAATACTGCGGGGAATCGACAAGGTAGACAGGGACAGAATGTTCCAGAGAGGGAACACAGAAACAAGGGGACACAACTGGAAGCTGAAGACTCAGATGAGTCAAAGGGATGTTAGGAAGCATTTCTTCAGCCACAGAGTAGTCAGGAAGTGGAATAGCCTAGAGAAAGATATAGTGGAGGCAGGAACCATACATAGTTTTAAGACGAGGTATGATAAAGCTCATGGAGCAGGGAGAGCAGAGACCCAGTAGCGGACAGCGAAGAGGCGGGGCCAGGAGCTGAGTCTCGACCCCTGCAACCACAATTAGGTGAGTACAATTAGGTGAGTACACACACACACACACACACACACACACACACACACGTTAAGGAATAGGATACCAAGTACTTGGTAACGAATAGCAATTGGTAATTTCTAGTAGAAAAGGGCGAGCAGACAGGTGAAGCATAGAATACATTAATTAACTGGTGGATCAGGCGTAAGTCAGGTCAGGCCAGGTAGAGGAGCACTGTAGGCGACCTCGCAGACCCCACATACACACTCATACATCATAACACACAATTTCACTACTACTTGTCACACACTTAATAAATCCACACACATATAGTTCCACACACACACACACACACACATAGCCCCCGGTGGCCTAGTGGGTAAAGCTCTTGCTTGACGCACGGAGGGGCCGGGTTCAATTCCCGGTGGGGCAGAAACATTTCGAAGTGTTTCCTTACATACACATACACACACACACACATATATATACAACAGGCCTAGTGTCTAATTGACATGTGCCTAGGACAAAATGGTAACTAACACACACATAGCTCACACACACAGCATAGAATACATTAACTTGTAGATCAGGCGTGAGGCAGATTATGCCAGGTAGAGGAGCACTGCAGACGACGTATCACTCGCAAATTCCACATACACACCCATACACCATAACACAATTTCTCCACTACTTTACACACACATACATACACACACATACATACACACACATACATACACACACATACATACACACACATACATACACACACATACATACACACACATACATACACACACATACATACACATAAGAACATAAGAACATAAAAAAGAAGGAACACTGCAGCAGGCCTACTGGCCCATGCGAGGCAGGTCCAAGTCTCCCGCCGGCTTAAGCCAATGCCCTGACCCAGCCAGGTCAGGTTACATTCACTTAAGGAAGGAGCACGGCATCTGACCTAGTAGCACAAACTAGTCAGGTGCAACTCACACCCACCCGCACCCACTCATATATTTATCTAGCCTATTTTTAAAACTACACAACGTTTTAGCCTCTATAACTGTACTCGGGAGTTTGTTCCACTCATCGACAACTCTATTACCAAACCAATGCTTTCCTATATCCCTTCTGAATCTGAATTTATCCAACTTAAAGCCATTGCTTCGAGTCCTGTCAATACAAGATATTTTTAGCACGCTATTTACATCCTGTTTTCCATTTATATACCTCAATCATATCCCCCCTAATTCTACGCCTTTCTAGAGAGTGCAGATTCAGGACCCTCAGTCTATCCTCATAGGGAAGATTTCTGATACATGGAATCAACTTAGTCATCCTCCTTTGTACGTTTTCCAGAGCATTTATATCCATTCTGTAATACGGTGACCAAAACTGTGCAGCATAATCTAGATGAGGCCTAACCAAGGAGATATAGAGTTGAAGAACAACCTGAGGACTCCTATTATTTATGCTTCTTGATATGAAGCCAAGGATTCTGTTTGCTTTATTGCGAACACTTATGCACTGCTGTCTTGGTTTTAGATTACTGCTAACCAGAACTCCTAAATCCTTTTCGCAATCAGTAGTATTAAGATCTACATTATTTAGTTTATATGTGGCATGGTTATTGTCCTGTCCAATATTTAGAACTTTGCATTTATCTATATTAAACTGCATCTGCCACTTCTCCGACCACTGCATCAGTCTATTCAAATCTTCCTGGAGTGCTCTAATGTCCTCATTTGAATGAATTGGACGGCCTATTTTGGTGTCATCGGCAAACTTGCTTATGTCGCTATTTATTCCCTCATCTATGTCGTTTATGTAGATTGTGAACAACAAGGGGCCCAATACTGACCCCTGTGGAACACCACTTG
>WNWK01019272.1:0-21644 GCA_009830355.1 Cherax destructor
AGTGCCGCTCTAGAGCGTGAAATGAGATATCTTTACCAACATGGCGTAGCAGAGCCTTATCAATACTATGATCTGCAAGATAGGTATTAGGAGAAGTCGGTCGTAGAGTAAAAAACTTTGTCCATTGAGTAGTGTGAAACAGTGTTTAAGGGGAGTGCGTGACGAGCTGGTCGTTTCTGAGATGAACGAGAAGGAAGTGTCAAATCGTCATGTAAGGGTCTTGGTCGTTTGAATGTGGGACCAGAAGTGGTCCGACGTGTAACGGGCGAGCAATCCGAAAAGTGCCGCACCGTAGAGAGAGAAGCCGGAATCAAGGTCAGAGAAGAGTGAAGGTCAGATGTGTCAAAAGGGCCGGTCGAAACCCTGGTACCTGGAGCAGGTGACGAACCGGCACCAGCAAGAGGTACAGGGGTATTGAAGGTGTCCGAAGAGTTGTCCATTAACGAGGTAGGGTCAGAACTAGGTGCGGTATCAGGAAGGGGCCTGGGGGTAGTGGGTTCATGGATTGGGTCAGCCATGGTTAGGTTACTTCTTTCTTTTTATTTTTAAGAAAAAAAAAATAAAAAAAGGGGGGAACATGGAGGAATAGCTTCTAGGAGGAATGAAAGGGGCGTAAATCCCCCTCCGCGCCCAAGAGGACCTCAACACCTCAAGTAGTGCAGATGCTGCATGGAATCCTACCCTTCATGCCAGTAAACCAGCAATCTGGGATAGCAACCTCACATCCACCGAGCCACCTCGGCGGACAAGAGAGGGTGGCCGGATATCCGCCACAAAGCATACCGCCTTCAGCCACCACCCCCGGAATCCGAAAGGTGGCCTCCAGAGATACACCCGTCGTCCGAAAGATACCCAAGGCCACCCCCCGGGAGACCGGAGAGGGATCGGGACATCCCCAGGCGATCCAGATTCCACAGCAAACTACACCACCGCCAAGGACCTCAACGGAATGGGATGGACCACGATACCCTTCCCCCTACCTAGGAACTAGAAAGCCTGTGGAGAGAAGCTCCCAGGGTAAAAATGGGAAGGAACTAGGGAAGGGATGAGGAGGAAGAGGAGGAAAGGGAAAAAAGGGAGGATGGAGGAGATGGGATTGGGGGGTAATTAGGTTCGGTCTGAGGAAGAAGACCAAAAGGTCTAATTCCTCAGACCAAGAGTCTCTTCACCATGCCAAGGAGCCTCCCTTGAAAGAGGTATTTTCCCATAATATAATTTAAATATTTACTATTGATATAACCAACCTACAAAATACTTTCAACATGTCCCAATGTAATATCCCCAGATTGTAATTTGAGTAAACTTACTGTCTGCTATAAATAAAAACAAATGTTCAACTATAACAACTATGATCAATTTCTCTAGTATTAAGTAGTCTGTAAGCCATTAAATTTAGTCTGCCCATAATGCCATGGCATGATAGTGCCTCTCTTTGCACTGCAATTCATTATTGTAATTACAAAATCTCGATGTAAACTTGCAATGAAATAAAATTTGTATTTGTATATTTTGCATATTTAGTAAATTCAAACTTTTGAAGAGTGGTGGGGTGTGCTGTCTGGCACAAGAGTTGGTGATCATCCACACAGCAGCTTTTTGCTGTATTATTAAAGGTTTACTGCACTGTATGACCCTTGTAGGTTTAGCGCTTTTTAGTATTATAATAATAACATTAAAGGTTTAAGGTGATTGGCCGTGGTCGATCCCCAAGCACAAATACCATAGGCGAGGTAGGGGTATATTAGAGTGGTATAGTGTAAGGAGTGCTGTTTGAGGTACATAGTACAGTGGTACCTCGAGTTACGAGCTTAATTCATTCCAGATGGCTATTCAAGTGCCGATACCGAAGGAATTTTTTCCCATAAGAAATAATGAAAATTAGATTAATCCATTTCAGACCCCCAAAAATACGCTTACAAAAGCACCTACAAAAATACACTTACATAATTGTTCAAGTTGGGAGCTGCTCGTAAGTAGAGGTACCACTGTACTGTATCTTGGAGAGGATGCCTACTGATTAGGAAACTTTCTTTGATATACATATGCTGGATGTGGGTTTGAAATTTAAGGTTACAGTCAAGGTGAAGACCTAGAAATTTACCCTCAGTGTGTCTTGTAATGGGGGAACCATTCATCGAAATGTTAAGCTGGATATTTAAAGCTCTGTTTCCAAATAGCATGAAACAGGTTTTGTCTATATTGAGAGAGAGTTTGTTGGATGTGCTAAAGATGAAATATGCACAGTTCAGAGACCAGTTCCTGACAAAAAATGAAATAGGGAGTCTGTGTCAAAGGTGGGACTGTCAGTGAGGATGTCAGATAGATTAAGTGTTTGGGCAGGGACAATATCCCTGGGTCAACTGATTTAGAAACGACAAAGTCCGTTGGTTACAGAATTGTCCATTGTTGTTGTGATGATGGCAAAAGTGTTTCATCTCTATAAACTCACTTCTTGGCCTGGGACTCATGCTTGCTCTTCAATGATCACTTCCAATGACACAATGATGCTACAGCTGTGTACACCTGATCATGTGATCCATGGCTGATTATCACAGTTGGCTAATATCTTCACAACAGCTGTAAACTGTTCTTGCTGCTATTATTCACAATCCTACCATGACTACCACATCATTTGTTTTAGTCTCAGACACAAAGTATATTGCAAGCAATTTAAACATCTGAGTCATCACACCCTCATATCATTTACATTCAAGGTTGATTGTGTATCTTTGGAAGACACAACAAAGACTGTCTTTTATTGTGCTCCTGGTCAGATAAGAGTTTTGGGAAGTGAACTTGCAGACTTTTGGGTATTATGCAGCTCAAGATTTTTCGATCTCCAGTAAGTGGTTACCATTCTCTGACTACAGTACTTTCTAGTATGTACTATATTCCATCCTCTCTAAATGTCTGAATAAGTAAGTTTATTCAGGTACAGTGGACTCCCGGAAATCGGCCACCTCCCAACTCGAACAATTATGTAAGTGTATTTTTGCAAGTGCTTTTGTAAGTGTATTTTTGGGGGTCTGAAATAACTAATCTAATTTACATTTGTCCTTATGGGAATAAATTCGTTCAGGAATGCCACTCAAACAACATTCTGGAACGAATTATGGCCGATTTCCGGGGGTCCACTGTATACACAAATACAGTTACATATGTACATAAATTATCATACAATCTCAACAACCCCTCTTCAGCACTCTGGATCATACTTTTAGTAATCCTGCACCTCCTCCTATCCTCCAAGCTACAAATTCTCTGTATAATATTCACTCCACACACTGCCCTCAGATACAACATCTCCACTCTCTCCAGCATCCTCCTTGCCGCAACATGGGATATACCCATGCTTCACACCCACATGACAGTTGAAAATAGTGGCATTTTTGTGAGATTGTGAGATTGCTTGCAGTGTGGCTGGTGTTCAGTAGTAATTAACAAACTGGTTTGCATCAAGCCAGTTAGGCTTTTGGCCATCATCATTCACTTGCTATAAATTCTGGGAAACAATACGCTGCACAATGGGCATAATAAAGGGGCACCAAAACTAGTCGTACTGATAGACCAATATCTTTTGACTGACTATTTTATTCAATGCAACTTAATTTAAAATGCCCTGACATGCCTAATTTATCTACCCTTCCCTTTTGATAATCTCATTTTTAATACAAACTGTATAGTATTTCTTAAATGACAGTAATTCATCATGTTAACTGTGGCCCCTTTCCCTCCTTTTTTTGGCTGCCCTTTTCCTAACACCTCTGCCTGTCTCTTACCATCTCTCTCACTATTTCTGTGTAGCACTAAATGACCCAGGTTTAGTACCTTCCATGCATATGTAACTCAATACTACAATAATAATAATAACAACAACAATATGCAAAATACTATAGTATACTATATACGTACAATGATAAAAATTAGTGAAATTGCAAATATGTACATAATTACTAATGCTTTATTTTAGTAAACTTAAGAAATGATCAAGTACTAGGTAATTAATCTTTTTGGTGTTTAACTCTTTCAATTTCCAGAGCCCAAATTTCAGAGGGTGCACCAGTGTCCAAGAATTTTAAAAAAAAATTCTTATTTTTTTCTTAGGAAATGATAAGAGAATCTTTTTCTGAAGGTAATAAAACAAAAAGTATGAAATTTGATGGAAAATTGACGAAATTATGCTCTCGCGAATTTTGATGCGTCAGCGATATTTATGCATCGGCGATTTTGCCGACTTTGACTCCCATTTTAGGCCAATTACATTATTCCAGTTGACCAAATTCTTAGTTATTTCACTAGTATTACTTCTATTCTATCGATTGAGCACAAGAAATCGCCCAATCAACTGTTTCAACTACAAAATAAAGTGATCGGAAATTGGTAATTTAGCCAATTTAACTCAAAGTTCAAAATATTCCAATTTCAAAATAGGGTGCAGAATAAACAATGCAAGCATTCCTGGCACTAAACTAACATTTCCTCTGTTCATCAGTTACATTTTCAGTCTTTACAAATGAATTCCATTTTTATTTTTTATTCACATAATGAATTTTTATTCAAACCAAAAAATGGAAGATTTACTGTTCTGCAATATTGTAATAATTGTACAAATAATATCACCACATTTGTGAACGTATATTAGACCCACCAGCTGGCGCGTATTAGACGTGTGAGGGCATTTGTTTACTCTTGAACATGGGCAAAAATTAACATTTGCTATTTTGAGCTCAGTTTCAAGCCATTTCCTGTACTAAAACCAGTCAAAATCATCTCTATTTCTGTAATATATCTTCCATTCTATCAAATGAGACCAAGAAATAGCAAATACAACTATAAAAAGTATATGAAAAACACTACAAAGTCGCTGTTTTATTCGAAAATTACGGTCTCAGTTTTTTTCCTCTCATTATGCACTGTGTACTGCAGGATTTGTTTTATGTGGTGCACACTTACCACATAGATGTATTCTCTCATATCTAGGCCCAAATTTACCGCTCACAGCTTATCTGAGTGAGCTGAGCTCATGGTGTAGAACTACAGTTTGGACCCTGAACTCAAAGGCGTAGAACTACGGCATGGACCCTGAAAGGGTTAAGAATTAAATGAGAATTTGAGTTCCCAAGACAGCAATCACGGATATACATGCAACTTGTGTGGGTTAATTTTATAGAGCCATTACTCTCCATCAATAGCAACTAATGCTTGTTTCTTCACTTCCTCTACAGCCAATTTAAGGTTACTGCTCACTTGCTTTAATCCCTCCCTTTTATCACTCAAAAGTTTAATGTTATTTAATAAATCATCATTTTTTTCCACAAATTCAATAGCTTGCTCAAAAAGTTCCTGGTTGTCATAGTCCTTAACATTCTCTGCATCAATACTGCTGCCACTTTTATTTGGATGTTCCAATGGATGTGTAGTACCTGAAAATAAATAAAATAAAATATATTTTAATACTGTTTGTGTATTCTGTATTTTTTTTTAACACGCCGGCTCTCTCCCACCAAGGTAGGGCAACTCAAAAGAAGAAACACTTTCACCATCACTCACTCCATCACTGTCTTGCCAGAGGGGTGCTGATACTACAGTTAAAACTGTAAATATGTCCACCCCTCCTTAAGAGTGCAGGCACTGTACTTCCCACCTCCAGGACTCAATTCCAGCTAACTGGTTTCCCTGAATCCCTTTGCTCACACTCCAACAGTACGTAAAGTCATAAAAACCACTTGCCTTCATTCACTCTTATCTAGCATACTCACACAGGCTTGCTAGATGTCTAAAGCCCCTTGCACACAAAACCTCCTTTACCCCCCTTTCTCCAACCTTTCGTAGAATGACCCCTACCTGCCTTCCCTCCACTACTGATTTATACACCCTCCAAGTCATCCTATTTTGCTCCATCCTCTCTAAATGTCTGAATAAGTAAGTTTATTCAGGTACAGTGGACTCCCGGAAATCGGCCACCTCCCAACTCGAACAATTATGTAAGTGTATTTTTGCAAGTGCTTTTGTAAGTGTATTTTTGGGGGTCTGAAATAACTAATCTAATTTACATTTGTCCTTATGGGAATAAATTCGTTCGGTAATGCCACTCAAACAACATTCTGGAACGAATTATGGCCGATTTCCGGGGGTCCACTGTATACACAAATACAGTTACATATGTACATAAATTATCATACAATCTCAACAACCCCTCTTCAGCACTCTGGATCATACTTTTAGTAATCCTGCACCTCCTCCTATCCTCCAAGCTACAAATTCTCTGTATAATATTCACTCCACACACTGCCCTCAGATACAACATCTCCACTCTCTCCAGCATCCTCCTTGCCGCAACATGGGATATACCCATGCTTCACACCCACATGACAGTTGAAAATAGTGGCATTTTTTTTTACCATGATGGTGTAAATTTAGGAAAAAATAGCTAAAAGCTGGTACAGAACAGCTAGTAAGAAATAATCACCCAGTCTACTGCCAGACAACATACTCCCCCACTCTTCAAAGACCTAAACCTATTTAATATACATAAAATTCACTCACAGACTGGGCCGCGGGGGCATTGACCCCCGGAACGCTTTCCAGGTATACTGCTGTGCATATTACATAGTATACAGAACAATAAATTATAATATCAATCTCGTCTTGAAACTCTTTCTCGAGAGTTGCAACAGAACTCATAAACATAATGCTAGACAAAAAAGTCTATGATATTCCCCGCATCCAGCTTAATTTTTGTAAAAACTCAATGTGCATAAAAGAACTTAAAATCTGGAACGCTCTTCCTGAAAACTCCAGTCTCTCTCTATCTGCCAGCATTCTATCTACTGGTATTCACAATCTTATACATGACATATGTCAAATTCAAATTCTTTATTTCTAGTAATATACAAAGTGGGGTGTGTACTTATATTATTATACATTTTATGAAGTAGATATTACAAGATGGCCAATAATATGCCTAGGTATGCCTAGGCTTTTCAGGCAGTCTTATGATAGGTCTTACTCAATAGTGACACAATGATTATACTGATAGTAAGGTTAGGTAATTGTAGTGATTAACTAGGTTTACAAAACTTAGGTACTGAAATTCTAACATTTAAGAATTTAACAATTAGTTTATATATTAATGATAAAGGTGATGTATTGGCATAATACCGTTTCTATATTGGAGTGTCTTAAGCAAACTTATGACTAGCTTAAGAATTATGAAGCAATAGTTGTATTAGAATTTTTGGTTAGTCATGTGCGAATTAAGGGGAATCACAGATATCAATAAGTGTATTTTGCTGTGGATATGTGCAAGATAAAGTAGTTTTCATGTAGTTAGCTACCGGTTGGGTGCGTAAGTGAGATAAGATGTTTTTTAACGGTGCTTTTGAAAATGGAGGTTGTGTCTGCAGTTCTAGAGTTTTCAGGCAGGGAGTTCCAGATTTTAGGCCCACCTTGGAGTATGCAGCAGGAGTATGGAACCTGTATTGGATAAAGCATGTAAAGAAGCTGGAAAGCATGCAAAGGTTTGCAATGAAACAAACCCAAAGCTAAGGGGTATGAACTATGAGAAGAAGCTAAAGGAACTTAACCTGGCGACACTAGAGGACAGAAGTACTAGAGGTGACGTGATTATGAAGTACAAAATACGTACGTACCTAGTTGAATGGACAGGGAATCTTATTTGAGAGGCAGGTCTCAGGTACATGAGGTCACAGCAGGAAATTAAAAATCCAGATGAATCACAGGGATGTTAGGAAACACTTCTTTAGCCTTAGAGTAGTCAGGAAGTGGAACAACCTAAAAGTAAAGTGGCAGAGGCAGAATCCATGCATAGCTTAATGAAAAGATGAGACAGGGCTCACAGCCAAGAGTGAGAGACTAGTAGTGGCCAGCAGACATGGGAGGGGGGGGTGCCAAGAGCTTAGACTAAACCACCTGCAACCAGTAAGTGAGTACCCTGGTTGATCAGGCCCTGATCCACCGGAAGGACTGGTCACAGACCAGGCCGCGGAGGTGTTGATCCCCGAAACCATCTCCAGGTATACCAATCAGGTGTCAGGAGATCTTACTCAACCGACACCTCCCTAATTAATCTGATGGACTACCTGAGAACCGAAATGTCACTAGGGAGTCTCATAGGTATGGTGACCTTAGACTTGCAAAAGGCCTTTGATACGGTCAACCATAATATGCGTCTTACTTACCAACCTGTCGGTATTGTATACATTTTTAATAGGTTGGTAGACAGCAACCATCCAGGGAGGTACTACCGTCCTACCAAATGAGTGAAACAAAAGCCTGTATGTAATTGTTTTGCATGATGGTAGGATTGCTGGTCTTTTTTCTGTCTCATAAACATGCTACTTCTACTTACACTTAGGTCACACTACACATGCATGTACAAGCATATATATATTAACCCCTCTGGATTTTCTTCCATTTTCTTCCTAGTTCTTGTTCTTGTTTATTTCTGCTTATCTCCATGGGGAAGTGGAACAGAATTTTTCCTCCGTAAGCCATGCGTGTCGTAAGAGGTGACTAAATGCCGAGAGCAATGGGCTAGTATCCCCTTCTCCTGTATACATTACTAAAAACAAAGAAAAGAAAAACTATAAAATTGGGATGTTTGAATGTGCGTGGATGTAGTGCGGATGATAAGAAAGAGATGATTGCTAATGTTATGGATGAAAAGAAGTTGGATGTCCTAGCCCTAAGCGAAACAAAGCTGAAGGGGGTAGGGGAGTTTCAGTGGGGAGAAATAAATGGGATTAAGTCAGGAATATCTGAGAGAGTTAGAGCTCACGAAGGGATAACAATAATGTTGAAGGATCAGTTATGGAGAGAGAAGAGGGAATATAAATGTATAAATTCAAGGATTATGTGGATTAAAATGAGGGTCAGATGTGAAAAGTGGGTCATAATAAGTGTATGAACCTGGAGAAGAGAGGAGTGTAGAGGAGAGAGTGAGATTTTGGGAGATGTTAAGCGAGTGTGTAGGAATTTTTGAGCCAAGTGAGAGAGTAATTGTGGTAGGGGACCTAAATGCTAAAATAGGAAAAGCGTTTAGAGAGGGTGTGGTAGGCAAGTTTGGGGTGCCAGGTGAAAATAATAATGGGGAGCATATGATTGAACTCTGTATAGAAAGGGGTTTGGTTATAGGTAACACATATTTAACCCTTAAACTGTCCACACGTAGATATACGTTCACGTGCGTACTGCCCCGAACGTAGATCTACGTTTCATTTTTCATTCCTTCAAATTTAGTGCGATAGGCCTGAGTCGCCTAGACATGAGAGAATGGATCTGCGCCCTCAGTGTGCGCAGTATTAAAAAAATCTGGGACCACTTAGTACCTTGTGGGAGCACCAGTTCAATTGAGTGCCAGCTAGAGCAAATACTGTGGCAAACACCAGGGATTCACTGATGTCATGTCGCATTAACACTCCCCTTATAAGAGGAAAGTAAAAATAGGTTAGATAAATACATGAGTGGCTGTGGGTGGGTGTGAGTTGGACCTGACTAGCTTGTGCTACTAGGTCTGATGCCATGCTCCTTCCTTCAGAGGATGTGACCTGACTAGGTGGGTCATTGGTCTAAGCTGGGGGGTGACATGGACTTGCCTTGCATGGGCCAGTAGGCCTGCTGCAGTGTTCCTTCTTTCTTATGTTCTTATGTATTCGGCAGGCTGGCTGGCTTTGGCTAACTCTGGCTGTCTCTCTATAACTCTGTCTGTCTGTCTGTCTGTCTGTCTCTGTCTGTCTGTCTCTGTCTGTCTGTCTCTGTCTGTCTGTCTCTGTCTGTCTGTCTCTGTCTGTCTCTGTCTGTCTGTCTCTGTCTGTCTCTGTCTGTCTGTCTCTGTCTGTCTGTCTCTGTCTGTCTGTATCTGTCTGTCTGTATCTGTCTGTCTGTATCTGTCTGTCTGTATCTGTCTGTCTGTATCTGTCTGTCTGTATCTGTCTGTCTGTATCTGTCTGTCTGTATCTGTCTGTCTGTATCTGTCTGTCTGTATCTGTCTGTCTGTATCTGTCTGTCTGTATCTGTCTGTCTGTATCTGTCTGTCTGTATCTGTCTGTCTGTATTGTCTGTCTATTCTCTGTCTGTATCTGTCTGTCTGTATCTGTCTGTCTGTATCTGTCTGTCTGTATCTGTCTGTCTGTATCTGTCTGTCTGTATCTGTCTGTCTGTATCTGTCTGTCTGTATCTGTCTGTCTGTATCTGTCTGTCTGTATCTGTCTGTCTGTATCTGTCTGTCTGTATCTGTCTGTCTGTATCTGTCTGTCTGTATTGTCTGTCTGTCTTCTTGTATCTGTCTGTCTGTATCTGTCTGTCTGTATCTGTCTGTCTGTATCTGTCTGTCTGTATCTGTCTGTCTGTATCTGTCTGTCTGTATCTGTCTGTCTGTATCTGTCTGTCTGTATCTGTCTGTCTGTATCTGTCTGTCTGTATCTGTCTCTGTCTGTCTGTATCTGTCTGTCTGTATCTGTCTGTCTGTATCTGTCTGTCTGTATCTGTCTGTCTGTATCTGTCTGTCTGTATCTGTCTGTCTGTATCTGTCTGTCTGTATCTGTCTGTCTGTATCTGTCTGTCTGTATCTGTCTGTCTGTATCTGTCTGTCTGTATCTGTCTGTCTGTATCTGTCTGTCTGTATCTGTCTGTCTGTATCTGTCTGTCTGTATCTGTCTCGTCTGTATCTGTCTGTCTGTATCTGTCTGTCTGTATCTTGTCTGTCTGTATCTGTCTGTCTGTATCTTGTCTGTATCTGTCTGTCTGTATTCTGTCTGTCTGTATCTGTCTGTCTGTCATTGTCTGTCTGTATCTGTCTGTCTGTCTGTATCTGTCTGTCTGTCTGTATCTGTCTGTCTGTCTGTATCTGTCTGTCTGTCTGTACGTCTGTCTGTCTGTCTGTTATCTGTCTGTCTGTCTGCTTATCTGTCTGTCTGTCTGTATCTGTCTGTCTGTCTGTATCTGTCTGTCTGTCTGTATCTGTCTGTCTGTCTGTATCTGTCTGTCTGTCTGTATCTGTCTGTCTGTCTGTATCTGTCTGTCTGTCTGTATCTGTCTGTCTGTCTGTATCTGTCTGTCTGTCTGTATCTGTCTGTCTGTCTGTATCTGTCTGTCTGTCTGTATCTGTCTGTCTGTCTGTATCTGTCTGTCTGTCTGTATCTGTCTGTCTGTCTGTATCTGTCTGTCTGTCTGTATCTGTCTGTCTGTCTGTATCTCTGTCTGTCTGTATCTCTGTCTGTCTGTATCTCTGTCTGTCTGTATCTCTGTCTGTCTGTATCTGTCTGTCTGTATCTCTGTCTGTCTGTATCTCTGTCTGTCTGTATCTCTGTCTGTCTGTATCTCTGTCTGTCTGTATCTCTGTCTGTCTGTATCTCTGTCTGTCTGTATCTCTGTCTGTCTGTATCTCTGTCTGTCTGTATCTCTGTCTGTCTGTATCTCTGTCTGTCTGTATCTCTGTCTGTCTGTATCTCTGTCTGTCTGTATCTCTGTCTGTCTGTATCTCTGTCTGTCTGTATCTCTGTCTGTCTGTATCTCTGTCTGTCTGTATCTCTGTCTGTCTGTATCTCTGTCTGTCTGTATCTCTGTCTGTCTGTATCTCTGTCTGTCTGTATCTCTGTCTGTCTGTATCTCTGTCTGTCTGTATCTCTGTCTGTCTGTATCTCTGTCTGTCTGTATCTCTGTCTGTCTGTATCTCTGTCTGTCTGTATCTCTGTCTGTCTGTATCTCTGTCTGTCTGTATCTCTGTCTGTCTGTATCTCTGTCTGTCTGTATCTCTGTCTGTCTGTATCTCTGTCTGTCTGTATCTCTGTCTGTCTGTATCTCTGTCTGTCTGTATCTCTGTCTGTCTGTATCTCTGTCTGTCTGTATCTCTGTCTGTCTGTATCTCTGTCTGTCTGTATCTCTGTCTGTCTGTATCTCTATCTTGTTCTGTCTGTCTCTCTCTGTCTGTCTGTATCTCTGTCTGTCTGTATCTCTGTCTGTCTGTATCTCTGTCTGTCTGTATCTCTGTCTGTCTGTATCTCTGTCTGTCTGTATCTCTGTCTGTCTGTATCTCTGTCTCGTCTGTATCTCTGTCTGTCTGTATCTCTGTCTGTCTGTATCTCTGTCTGTCTGTATCTCTGTCTGTCTGTATCTCTGTCTGTCTGTATCTCTGTCTGTCTGTATCTCTGTCTGTCTGTATCTCTGTCTGTCTGTATCTCTGTCTGTCTGTATCTCTGTCTGTCTATATCTTTGTCTGTCTATATCTTTGTCTGTCTATATCTATATGTCCTATATCTCTCTCTCTCTCTCACATGTACACATAAGTACAGTTATTATACATAGTGTAAATTACCTAGGATAACCCAAAAATTCCAGGCAAAGTGCTATACAATGCTTGTAGATATAAGGCATAATAAGCATGACTGGCAAGTAATACGCATCGTCACTTCTGCATCGTGTATAATACTTGTTGGCTTACGAGCCGCACTCTGAGACTGAGACAAGCAGACGGAAAGACACACACACACAGGCAGACAGAAAGACAGATAAGTAGTGTTAGACAGAAATAAGCAGAGCTTGACAAACAGACAGACAGATACAGGCAGACAGATAGACAGAGACAGATAGGCAGACAGATAGACATTGAAAAAGGGAGGGTTCCCTCCAGCACTGCTGACATTTATCAAATGTCACTGGGCTGTCAAGAGTTATCTGACACTTGTCAACACACCATTCTTCAAGGAGTTTCATATACTCCAGGCACACAGGCACACAGATAAGCAGAGCTAGACAGACACAGACACAGAGACAGACAGAGATACAAACAGATTCAGACACAGATACAGACAGACAGACAGATAGAGAGACAGATAGATAGATAGATAGATAGACAGATAGACAGACACAGATAGATAGACAGATAGATAGATACAGAATGAAAGAGCGAGGGTTCCCTGCACACATTCATTCATCAATGTCACTGCCTTATCAGTAGTTATCTGGCAATTGTCATAACACCATTCTTCAAGGAGTTTCATATATACTCCTGGATGTCTAAAACATTGCTGGGACCTATAAATACTTCGTATATATTTATAGACAATAGTAAATGACCAAGGTAGGCGAAAATGTTCACCTGTTGGTGTGATTGTGACTATTTGAGTACTATTTCAGTACATAATATTAGTGTTAGAACAAAGATTGGCTATGAAATCACAGGAACTATTGTAAATTGTAATTATCAGAACATAAAAATTATATAAATTAAAATGAAAACTAGAAAAAAAGTATACTTCTGCAAGCGGCAGGACTTGATGTTGCCGTCAGGTGAGCATCCAGCACCAAATTGGCGGGCTTATATCTCGGTAAGTACTGGCCCTAAAAATTTTTTTTTAGCCTATCCTGTTTATAAAAATGCGCTCTTCATTTAAAAAAAAAAAAGATTTTTTTTTTTTTTAAATATTCGGAGCAGTACGCAGGTGAACGTATATCTACGTGTGGACAGTTTAAGGGTTAAAGAAAAAGAGGATAAACAAGTATACAAGATATGATGTAGGGCGAAATAACAGTAGTTTGTTGGACTACGTATTGGTAGATAAAAGACTGTTGTGTAGACTTCAGGATGTACATGTTTATAGAGGGGCCACAGATATATCAGATCACTTTTTAGTTGTAGCTACAGTGAGAGTAAAAGGTAGATGGGATACAAGGAGAATGGAAACAGCAAGTAAGAGAGAAGTGAAGATTTATAAACTAAAGGAGGACAGATGGGCTAGTGAGAGTATAGGCAATGGGGTAGAAGATGTATGGGGTAAGTTTAAGAATATAGTGTTATAGTGTTCAGCAGAAGTTTGTGGGTGCAGGAGGGAAGAAGAGCGATTGGTGGAATAATGATGTAAGAGAGTAGTAAGAGAAAAAATGAGCATATGAGAGGTTTTTACAAAGTAGAAGTGATGCAAGGAGGGAGGAGTATATGGAGAGAAAAAGAGAGGTTAAGACAGTGGTGAAGCAATGTAAAAAGAGAGCAAATGTTATCAACAAATTTTGTTGAAAATAAGAATAAGTTTTAGAGTGAGATTAATAAGTTGAGAAAGCCTAGGGAAAGAATGGATTTGTTAGTTAAAAATAGGAGAGGAGAGTAATTAAATGTAGAGTTAGAGGTATCGGGAAGATGGAGGGAATATTTTGAGGAACCGGTAAATGTTGATGAAGATAGAGAAGCTGTTATTTTGTGTATAGGGCAAGGAGGAATAACATCTTATAGGAGTGAGGAAGAACCAGTGGTGAGTGTGGGGGAAGTGCGTGGGGCAGTGAGTAGAATGAAAGGGGTTAAAGCAGCTGGGAATGATGGGATAAAGATAGAAATGTTAAAAGCAGGTGGGTATATAGTTTTGGACTGGTTAGTTTTTATTTAATAAATGTATGGAAGAGAGTAAGGTACAGTGGTACCCCGACTTACGATATTTTTTCATTCCAGAATGCTGTTCAAGTGCCATTACCAAACGAATTTATCTCCTTAAGAAATGATGTAAAATAGACTAGTCTGTTTAGACCCCCAAAATTACACTTACAAAAGAATTTAAAAAAATAAACTTACATAAAAGGGTGTGTTTGGGGACCATCGTAAGTCGGGGTACCACTGTACCTAGGGATTGGCAGAGAGCATGCATAGTTCCTTTGTATAAAGGCAATGGGGACAAAAGTGAGTAAAAATTATAGGGGAATAAGTCTGTTGAGTATACCCGGTAAAGTGTATGGTAGAGTTATTACTGAAAGAATTAAGAGTAAGATGGAGAGCAGGATAGCAGATGAACAACTAGGCTTTAGGAAGGGTAGGGGTGTGTGAAGACCAAGTGTTTGCAGTGAAACATACAAGTGAACAGTACAGAGGACCCCGGATAACGTAGGCGTCGGATTACATAAAATTCGGAATAAATAACATTTTTCTGTAAAAATATTGGTTCAGTATAAGTAGATCCACTCGGAATAAATAATTCGTCCTGGACGCATATGCATGGCCCGGATGGCCCAACACTCCATCCAGAGTCAGTGTGCCACTGTTTACCAGCGAGTGACCGCCACCCACGCATTCATACCATACATTTTGTCATTATTCCATTAATTTTTAGTGCTTGCAACTGCTAAATAAGCCACCATGGGCCCAAAGAAAGCTCCTAGTACCAGCCCTGTAGTAAAGAGGCTCAGAAATAAGGTAGAACTGAAAAAGGAAATACAGTGGACCACCGGTTCTCGTGATTTTTTCGTTCCAGAATGCTGTTCAAGTGCCATTACCAAACGAATTTATTCCCATAAGGAATAATGTACAATGGACCCTCACTATTCGAACACTCCAAACTCGCCCTTTTATGTAAGTTTATTATCTAACACTATGTAAAAACTCAATGCATAAAAAAGGCACGAAAATTTGGAATTCATTACCTGTCATTGCCAAAGAAACCCTGCCTGTACCCCAATTCAAAACGATGCTAAAAAACCACCTTCTCACCCAAACCTAAATGCTCAATATCAAACATTCCCAACAAAGTAGAATAATCACTTAAATGTAAAAACCTGATTAATCACTTAAATGTAAAAACCTGTTATGAATAATACATACTAAGCTAACTGTTTCTATAACATTTACATTATAATGACCACGTAAACTGTAACTGCAATGCAATTAATTGTTTTAAATTGTCATCTCACTCAATTAGTTGCATTGCTACAATTAATTGATATGTTCAACTTATATTCAAACTTTATAACTTAGATACACATTATTACAGTCATCCCTCGGTTTTCGATTTTAATCCGTTCCAGATGGATCGGCTAAAACCAAAATCGGCGAAAACCAAAACTATTTTCCCCATAAGAAATAATGGAAATTCAATTAATCCGTTCCAGAAACCCAGAAGTTTGGAAAAAAAAAAATTTTTTAGCCTTAAAGATAGATTTACATGCACAAATGAATGAACTGAATGTGGCACTTACCTTTATTGAAGACTGATGTTGCTGGATGGGAGAGAGGGAAGAGGGGAGAGGGACGAGACCCTAATTTTGGAAGGGAATCCCCTCCATAAGGACTCAGGTATCAAGTCCTTATCCGGGGTCACTTCCCTGCATGCCTGCTACACTCCCTCCCTGCCTGCTACACTCCCTCCCTGCCTGCTACACTCCCTCCGTGCCTGCTACACTCCCTCCGTGCCTGCTACACTCCCTCCCTGCCTGCTACACTCCCTACATACATGCTACACTCCCTACATACATGCTACACTCCCTGCATACATGCTACACTCCCTGCATACATGCTACACTCCCTGCATACATGCTACACTCCCTGCATACATGCTACACTCCCTGCATACATGCTACACTCCCTGCATACATGCTACACTCCCTGCATACATGCTACACTCCTGCATACATGCTACACTCCCTGCATACATGCTACACTCCCTGCATACATGCTACACTCCCTGCATACATGCTACACTCCTGCATACATCTCCCTGCATACATGCTACACTCCCTGCATACATGCTACACTCCCTGCATACATGCTACACTCCCTGCATACTGTTACACTCCCTGCATACCTGTTACACTCCCTGCATACATGCACACTCCCTGCATACATGCACACTCCCTGCATACATGCAACACTCCCTGATACATGCAACACTCCAATACATGCAACACTCCCTGCATACATGCAACACTCCCTGCATGCATGCTACACTCCTGCATGCATGCTACACTCCCTGCATGCATGCTACACTCCCTGCATGCATGCTACACTCCCTGCATGCTTGCTACATCCCTGCATGCTTGCTACATCCCTGCATGCTTGCTACATCCCTGCATGCTTGCTACATTCACTGCACTCCCTGCATGCTTGCTACACTCTTAAACTCCATCGTGTTTCTCACTTTCACTATCATATTTTTCTATTATTTCTTTCTTCCTTTCTACAGTGTTCCTCACTTTCTTTACCAAAGAAGTGGCACTAGGAGCTTTCTTTGGGCCCATGGTAGCTTATTTAGTAGTCACACACAATAATCAAGGCCCAAAAACAATGAATTGTTAATAAATGTTTTGTATAAACTCCTGGGATGATGTTCACTCAAGCGTAAACAATGCTAGACTACGTGACAATGTGCGTGGGAAGTGCGTGGGTGGCGGGCCTACGGCCTTTGTATGTGCGCAGCACTGGTGGACAGGTCCCATACGGTCGGCGAAAACTAAAACAATCGGCGAAAACTAAGACAAATTTTCCCTGAAAAAAGTCAGCGAAAACCAAAATCGGCGAAAACTGGGACAAGCGAAAACCAAGGGATGACTGTATAATCAAATAGAAGCGCTAAACCACAGGGGTTATACAGCGCTGCAGGTTATTGCAGGATGCAGGGAGAATGGGTTGTAAGAGGGAGATGGATGATTAGTACAATTGTAGGCAAGACCAACAAGGAGGTGGCACAGCTATGTTATACTCAGACCAGCTTGAATGTATCAACAATACATGCACAAGAGATGAACATGGAGAATATATAATAGCTAAGTTTAAATCCAAATACCTACAAAAACCTCTCACAGTTATAAACATCTATAGATTACCACAGTCAAATATTCAGCAATTTAGTGAAAAATTAGGAAGTATGATTACTGATGCACACATGAACAAAGACCACTTAATCCTGACAGGAGACTTCAATATAAACCTCCTACAAGATCAGGACCCACAAGTAACTGAATTCACAAACACTATGAGCAACTGCTTGCTGCTCCCAACAATAACAAAACCTACAAGAATCTCTGAGACCTGTGCTTCTCTATTAGACCATATCTGGACTAACACCATATCCCCATTAAAATCAGGTATAATCACAGACAATACCACAGACCACTACCCAACCTTTCTCATAACCAACCTCGGAAAATTACCACTAGAGACTACTAAAGTTACCTTCAGACTACATAATGAGACAGCTATAAATAACTTTATAACAGCTATGACAAACACTGACTGGCAAACAGAAATAGACAACTTCCCAGATACTGACCTATGTATTAATAATTTTCTTAAAAAGACCCAATACCTCTATAATAAGCATTGCCCTAAAAAAACTAAACAAATCACAACTAAAAGATTAAATAGTTCCTGGCTAACCCCCAGCATACTCAAATCCATTAATATAAAGCACCTATATGAAAAACAGTACAGAATGGGTCAAATAACAAGAGAACAAACAAAACGTTACTCATCAAACCTAACAAGTCTGATAAGAAGGTCAAAAAAATTGTACTATGAGAACAGATTACATAACTTAAAAGGTGATATAAAAAAGACCTGGAAAACCCTATCTGAAATTCTAGGAACTAAAAAGATATCCACAAACAGAACAATCAAGCTAACACAACCAGATGAACCCCTACTCCCACCTATTGATACAGCAAACCAACTCAATGATTTCTTCTCCACCATAGATAAAAAGCTGGCAAGCAAAATCCCAAGTTCAAACACTCCACCTAACGACTATCTCACTGGCACCTATCCGAACACACTATTCCTAGCCCCGACCAACCCAATAGAAGTTTCACTTATAATCAACACATTAAAAAACAAAGCAGGTGACCTAAATAACTTACCACCTTTTATATACAAAAAAGCCTCTCAAGTTCTCTCACCAATTATTGCAACACTCTATAACAAATCCATCGAATCCTCTACCTTCCCATCAATACTCAAAATAGCGAGGGTCACCCCATACATAAAGGAGGAGATCAAACAGACCTGAATAACTACAGGCCGATATCTAACTTACCCCTTCTCTCCAAAATCTTTGAAAAATTAATTCATAGACAAATATATTCCTACCTCACCTCAAACAACGTACTCAACCACTGTCAATTTGGATTCAGGCCTAATAAAAATACAAATGATGCCATTATACACATGTTAGAAATAATTTACACCGCTCTTGAGAAAAAAGAAATCCCAGTGGGAATCTTCATTGATTTACGTAAAGCTTTTGATACAGTTGACCATGATCTGTTACACCTAAAATTATCACACTATGGTATAAGAGGACACTCCCTCAGCTACCTAAAATCATACCTTAGCAACAGAAACCAATATGTGTACACAAATGGAGCTAGCTGTACCGTGCAAACTATTACAGTAGGTGTCCCACAGGGAAGTGTTCTTGGCCCACTTCTCTTTCTCATTTACATTAACGACCTACCAAATGCATCTCAACTACTCAAACCCATACTATTTGCAGATGATACTACATACGTTATCTCGCACCCAAGCCCAGACATACTAGCCAACACTGTAAATACTGAATTGCAGAAAATATCTACCTGGATGATAACCAACAAACTTACTCTCAATATTGATAAAACCTATTTTATCCACTTTGGGAACAGAGCTACAAACGCACCACTTAACATAATGATAAACGGGTCCCCTATCACAAAACTCACAGAGGGAAAATTCTTAGGAATCCATCTTGACAGTGGCCTCAAATTTCAGACACATATACAACAAATCTCCAAGAAAGTCTCAAAGACCGTGGGAATACTATCCAAGATACGGTACTATGTTCCACAACCAGCTCTCCTTACCCTATATCACTCACTCATTTACCCCTACCTCACCTATGGAATCTGTGCATGGGGCTCTACATCAATAACTCATCTCAGACCACTAATAACACAACAAAAGGCAGCAGTTAGAATGATAACACATTCACACTCCAGACAACATACTCCACCAATATTCAAAAACCTCAACTTACTCACCATACAAGACATCCATACTTTTTACTGTGCCTATTACATACATAGAACACTATGCAAATATTTACCCACCACTCAAACTTCTTACCAATTTTAACAGGACACATGACCATAACACTAGACACAGACCACTCCTCGATGTTCCCCGTGTCCATCTAACACTATGTAAAAACTCAATGCATAAAAAAAGGCACAAAAATTTTGGGAATTTCATTACTTGTCATTGCCAAAAAAACCCCCTGCCTGTACCCCAATTAAAAACGATGCAAAAAAACCACCTTCTCACCCAAACCTAAATGCTCAATATCAAACTTTCCCCAAAACAAAGAGAATACCCTTTTAAATGAAAAAAAAAACCTATTAATCACTTAAATGAAAAACCTCAGAAAAAACATACTGTTAACTGTTTCTAAAAACTTTTTTACATTATAATGACCAGGGAAACTGTAACTGCAATGAAAATTAATTGTTTTAAATTATTATCTAAATTAATTTAGTTGCATTGCGGGAATTTAAATTGATATGTTCAACTTATATTCAAACTTTATAACTTAGATACAAAATTATACTTATTTTATAAATTATCAACCAAAATTTTTAAACCCATGTGGCTCCTATTAAATAGCCCTTTAAGAATGCCCGCAATGCACAGCATATTAGAGGCTTTTTGGGATGTACATCTCATTTATCCTATGTATCATGTCTACCTAACTATGTATCATTGGGACCATTCAAAAAAAACTATTATTATTTATTTTTATTATTATTATTATTATTATTATTATTATTATTATTATTATTATTATTATTATTATTAATTTTTTCAGATAGAGTACAGTAGCACAGATAAAAAACAAAAAGACAGAAAAAACAGCATAGAACAAACCCGCAAAACAGCAAATAAATTCATGGCAAAGCAAAAAGCACAGCATTTTTAGCACAGCATAGAAGCCAGCAAAAGGGGGGAAAAGAGCAAAAGCAAGCAGAACGGCAAAGGGAGTAACAGAGCATAAAATTAAAAACAGCAACAGAAAAGCAACAAAAACACAGCACAGGCCCCCGCAAGTTAAAGCAAGCAAAACAAAACACAGCAACAGCACAGAACACAAACAAAGAGCAAAATTTTAAAACAGCAAAAATTTCCCGCATAGAGCACGAAAGCCCGGAAAAGCACAGATGCAGCAAAAGCATAAGCAAAAGCCCGCAGAGCATTTATAAAGATAGCGCAAAAGAAACCCCCAACGGCTGTTTTTAAAAGAAAAGCAAAAGCAGCACAGCAGAGCATAGCACAAACATGGCACCCGCAAAACAAAACCCCCCCGCCAGCATAGCAGCCCAAAAAGGGAACAAAAGCAGCACGCAAAGCAACCAAAAAGCCAAAAAGCAAGCAGGAAAAAAAGTGAAAAACAAAACTAACAAAGAAACAGCACAGCACAGCAAAAAGAAGAGCAAGCCCCCGACAAAAAACAGCAGAAAAATACGGGGGATAGCACCCCACCCAAACAGAAGAAACAGCAGCACAGCAAACAAAGGGGGAGCAAGAAAATAGCACAAACCCCCCTAGCAAAAAAAAAAACAAAAAGAAAAGCAAAACGCCCCCAGAGCAAGCAAACAGGGAAAACACAGCAACAAAGGGAAAACAAGCAGGGGGAAAACACAGCAAAACCCGATACAGCAAGCAAAAAAAAAGGAGCAAAGCAGACACACAGAGACAAAAAAAGTAACACATAGCAGAAAAAAAAGAAAGACAGCAAAACCAGCAAGCACAGCACAGCAACAAAGAGCACAACACAGACACAGGGGGAGCACAGCAAGCAGCAAAAGCAAGAGCACAAAAAACACAGAGCATAGCACACATAGCA